>JAVJIF010007738.1:0-140000 GCA_038442645.1 Agave tequilana
CGATGGCCCGAACCATAGTTACAGTAGCCCGAAAAAGTCTGACTGGATGACAAAGACCCTCGAGCAGTCCTCCGACAAAGATTCCCCTATGGATAAGAAGAAAAAGGAATTGCTGACCATAGCAATTACAGAACTATGAAAGCCAAGACTCTGACTTCCCTGTCGAGTCAAAGGATCCAGACCCTGACTCACCCATCAATTAGGAGACCCAGATAGTAAACCGAGGAGAAACCCAAGTCACTCTTATAAATCCACATCATCCAGAGCAAGTCCTCCACTTGGCTCTAAGCTGCATCCTCAAGAGAAAACCTTGATCAAAAAGTTCTTGTCGGACAATTTATATGTATTCGCGTGGGCTCCCACCAGTATGCCTGGAATTGATCCCAGTATTATCTGCCACAAGCTCTCCATCAAGGCGAACACCAAGCCAGTAAAGCAGAAGCCAAGAAATAAACGAGTAACAGAGTCGGGCTATCGATAACGAAGTTGACCACCTACTACATGCCGCTTCATCCGAGAGACCTTCTACCCCGACTGGCTCTCCAATCCCATCCTTATGAAGAAGAATGGCAAGTGGAGGTCTGCATCGACTTCACTAACCTCAATGAAGCTTGCCCAAAGGATAGCTTTCCCCTCCCAAGAATTGACATCCATCAGATGAAGACAAAACTTGTGGCCATGAACTTCTCAACTTCATGAAGACAAAGCTTGCCCAAAGGATAGCTGGTAGAGGCTATGACGGGCCATGAACTTCTCACTTCATGGACACCTACTCTGGTACACTAGATCAAGATGCACCCATCAGATGAAGAAAAACTGCTTTTACTACTGGTCAGAGAATTTATTGCTACAAGGTGATGCCCTTCAAGTTCAAAACACCAGGATCACCCTTCCAGTACATGGTTGACAAAGTCTTCAAAGGATCTAATCGGAAGTAAATGGAAGTCTCCGTTGATGACATTGGTGAAAATTATCTTGTGCACGGATCACCTCCAACATTGGGTGAAGCTTTTGACCTCCTATGAAAGTACAGCGTGAAGCTCAACTTCGAGAAGTGCATGTTCGGGGTTACTTCAGGAAAGTTTTTAGGGTATCTAGTCACTCAACGGGCATCGAGGTCAACCCTAACTAGATATCCGCCATCTTAAACATGAAGTGGCCTACGTATGTGAAAGAGGTCTAGATGCTGAACGGAGGTCTCGCTGCTCTGAATCAATTCATCAGCTGATTTACAGACAAATGCAAACCCTTCATCCAAGCTTTGACAAGAACGAGCCGATTTCTGTTAGAATGAAGAATGCGAGACAACTTTTCAAGGACTGAAGAGATATCTGGCTTCACCACCACTTTTATCCAAGTCCCACCTCGGAGAAATATTATTCCTTTTATCTAGCTGTCTCGGAGTCAGTCGTGAGCAGGGCCCTGATTCATGAAGATGAAGGCATCCAGAAGCCGATCTACTACATCACATTCTATAAATAGACCACAAACTAGATAGCAAAGGCTAGAAAATTGGCGCTCGCTCTCTTCATCATCTCGAGGAGCTCAAGCACTACTTCTGGACTTTCCAATCAGTAATCACGCTGACTAGTTTTGCCAACCTGGGGCAACCATAAAGTTTCAATTCAGATGGGAGATTCCGGTCGAGCACATCGCCAACTCGAGCATCCAATGACCAAATCAGAAAGTCCTTCGTCTTGATACCTCGCCAGATGGGAGGGATCCTATCATTGCTTATTTGAAGGATGGGTCCTCTCTCCGACGACAGAGCGGAGGCACAAAGCTCATGCACTTGACCACCAGGTACGTGCTCCTCGAAGATATTTTATACAAGAAATCTTACTCCAAGCTTTATGTCGACCCCTACCTGAGGTGTCTCAGACCAGACGAAACTCAGAGAGTGATGCAGAAAATCCATGATAGCGACTGTGGAAATCATCCAAGGCTGCTCTCTCGCTCATAAGGATATGGTTGGTCATCAATCAAGGTATTACTAACACACAATGTTCAACATCACCAGGATTATGTGAAGAAATGCTCGCTATGTCAGAAATTCGCCCCAGTATCAAACAACCAAGTCCCGGCCTCCATATTTTGTGAAGTCTTTGGCCCTTCATGCAATGATGGTTAGACGTGTTAGTCCACTCTCCCAGCACAGCCTTGTAGGCTGTTCTAAAAGACTAACAGGCCAGCCATTAAGGAAGCAGAGTCTCAAGCTCTAACGCGAGGAATCGATGCTCGCGTCTCAGCATTTAAGACGCGTTGGCTCTACAACCCGCGTCTCAACGTTCAGACGCGTCGGCCCGAAGCCCGCGTCTCAGCATCAAGGCGCGTCGGCCCGCCGCCCGCGCCTCAGCATCCAGACGCGTCGGCCCGAAGCCCGCGTCTCAGCATCAAGGCGCGTCGGCCCGACGCCCGCGCCTCAGCATCCAGACGTGAAGGCCCGAAGCCCGCGTCTCAAACTTCAAGGCGCGTTTGGCTCGACGCCCGCGTCTCAAACTTCAAGGCGCGTTCGGCCCAACGCCCGCGTCTCAGTTGCAACTGCCCTGATTGCGGGGCCAGTCACCGCGCATGTAGCGGGTATTGGCCCCTCATTCGGGAGCGTTTTCAGGAGGCACCTTCACCCCCTGAGATCCCTATAAATAGCCTTGTTTGCTATGAAGAGAGGGGCGGAGTTTTTTGGAGAAGGGAGAGAACCTTGAGAGATCGAAGCTTGGGCAGAAGATCGGAGTTTTGAGGAGAGAGAGCTTTGAGATAAGGCATCATCAAAAATCGATCGAATCCAGCAGGAGGATCATCAAGAGAGAAGCACGACTCTTCAGCGAGCTTACTGAGTACTAGCTGCGCTTCGCCTACCTCCTCTTTGAGAGTTTTGGTAGACGGAGCTGAGTTACTCTTTCTAACCGACCGAAGAGAAGACCCCCGACGGTCCAGGACGGTCATCTGGTCAACGGAGAACAAGATTCACTCTCCATCGCCACACGAAGAACCCAGCATTAAACAAGGGAAGATTCAGACATCCTCCCTCCCTTGTAACTGGAAAAGAAGGAAGAGTATTCTTTTGGTCGTAATCGTTTCGCTTGAATCAAGGAAATCTTTTACAGCTAAAACCACTTTCTCCGACCACCAAGTTTTCGGCCCCTACAAGAGATGGCGACTCCGCTGGGGACTACCTTCGTTACTGACGAGCGCACCGTGGTGCAAGATGACGTTCTCCGTAAGGGAAAATGGTCGAATCCCTCGTCGTCGAGTTCGACCAGGCGAAGTATGAAGAGTTCCTCTCTTCTGGCTCCAAGAGCCCAAAGACCCGCGTCTGCCGCAGGGTCTCAAGTGGACAGCCCCTGAAGCCCAATCTGAGGCTCTGTCGGGTGCTCCTGCTGCCCACTGTGCCAAGTTTGGTTCACGCGCCAACGCCTCCCCGAAGGCCCGCGTAACCTCAGACACCTCTACTGCGATCAACCGCGTCGCGCAGAGCACACGCGCCAACTCCTCTCTGAAGGCCCGCGTGGTCCCTGGCACATCTACTAGTGCGATCGACCGTGTCGCACAGAACGCCCGCATCAGCGCGTCTCTCAGGAGACCCGCGTGGCAAACACCCCTGGTTCTACAACCAGGAAGTCGTTGGCTTCTCTCTTCCTCCACGACGCAATCGGAATGCCGAGCGTCGACAGAGAAGACGCGCGCGTCAACACTCGGTCGGAACCGTTGGTTTTCTGACTGGGGTTGGACGCAGCGTACAATCCGATGCCTTGCCCGCACCTCGGCCAGTGCGAGAGGTCCGCGTTTGGCGACCCAAACGCGAGACTCCCCAAGTTGAGCCTTCTGAAGACCAACTTGCCAAACGCCAAAGCGAAGCTTCTGCGTCTTGTCAAACGCAGGAAGCACGCGCCCATAGCGTGGGGCCCAGCAACCCACTCTCTCCCCCAGTCTCTCTGCTCCAACGCAGCAGACAGCAACGCGAAGGTCACGTCTCATATCAACAGAGACGCCAGACGCGCGTGACGCAGCCGCGACGCGACAGCCGCGTTTCTGAAACCTGTGTCCAGGCTGAACAGCACATGACTGTTTCCCGTCGTCGACGTTGCGAGACCAGTCTCTTTATCCCTCTCTCACGGATTTGAGGGATTATTTGACAAGGAAAAGGAGTGCCAATCAGGCCACTTCTCCATGCTGCTGTCAACAGCTCATCCAGATGCTCTCTGGATGCCATTGCGAGTCAGGCGTGCACCAGTCGTCTTTAATTAGACAGCTGACCCTGATTCCCCCGTCAGCCAAAGAAGACGCTCCCACAGGAGGAGAACCTTCTCTGACATCGAGTACCCGGAGCTCACTGCAAATATGACAAGCAGGAGTAAGGGAAACAAATTGCAGTCAGCCCAGATGACTCCGAGACTGACTCTGTACCGGAAGGAGTGTATCAACAACTCGCACCCGGACGGGGGCCATTCCCCCAATTGACTATAATGCCTTAGCCCGCGGCATTAGAACGGGTGATTCTCACTCTGCTGTAGTGGGATCGCAAGCTTCAAACTCTTCCGTCGAGAAGGAGGCTTCCGCCTACATGGCAACACTCCTGAGGAGACGGCCAGGCGTTTAGAACAGACGCAGAAGCACCAGATGGATATAATCGCCTCTCAACAGAGATCCATCGACTCCCTCAAGCATATGCTCGAGAAATTGCTTGAAGAAAGAGCGAGGTCTCCTCCTAGACGACCGAAGGCAAAGGGAGAAAAGGAGGAAGCTCACCCTCCGAATCTTCTGACGAGACACGACGATCTACCTCAGACGTGTCCAAGCCTTCGTCGCAGGCAAGAAGCGACCAGACCCCGGGAAAGGCTCATGCTAAAGAATGAGTCAACTGGAGCAGCGCCTCGAGGCCCTTACCAACCGTAAAGGCCTCCAAGAGCTGAGTAGTCAGGCCCTATCCGGCCGAGTGGGACTTAGTCCCGTACCCTCCTAAGTTCAAGGCTCCAACTCTCAAGCATTCGACGGGAAGGGGTCACCCAACCAGCACATCTACTACTTCAAATCCCAGACCGGGAACGTGGTGGATATGACGCCATCTTGGCGCGACTGTTCATCGGCACCCTGAAAGGGTTGGCTTTTGAGTGGTTTATGAAGCTCCGGAGGGTTCTATCAAGAACTGGGGGGATCTAGAGAAGCTGTTCTTGACACGCTTCTTCGAAGACGACTCCGAAGTCACAATGCCTACCCTTTTAGCTACAAAAC
Source organism: Agave tequilana (assembly GCA_038442645.1). Lineage (NCBI taxonomy): Eukaryota > Viridiplantae > Streptophyta > Magnoliopsida > Asparagales > Asparagaceae > Agave > Agave tequilana. The sequence continues at coordinate 5,230 of JAVJIF010007738.1, forward strand.
AGCGAAAGGGAGAGTCCGTCAAGTCTTTCGTAGAAAGATTTCGGAACATGGCACTCCGATGTCCAAGCGGCATGACCCAGGCCACCCTGGTGGAAACATGTCGCCATAATCTCCAAACCTCACTCCTTGCTCAAATAGGAGTTGCTGAAAGCCGCACCTGGAAACAATTAGTCCAGCAAGGTGAACAGGCTGAGGAGATTGTCGCCCGCGTCAGAGCGGAAGAAGGAAAGCCCAGGCCAGAGAGGTCAACAAGCGTGCCCGGCACCAGACACATCCCTCCAGACGAAGCGGAAGGATAATTTGGCGACGGAGACCAAATCTCCCACCAAGCCTCAAACAGGCAGGCAAGTGGCTCTTCAAGCCAGCCACGCCCCAACAGCAGTATTCCTTCAAGGAGGAACACGTCGATTCGCTCTTCAAGCTACTCAACAAGAGCAATCGACTGAAGCTCCCTGAAATTAAACGCCCGGAGGAAGTCGGCAAGACCGACAATCCCACCTACTGCTTATACCACAGGATGCTCGGACATCCTACCAAAAGCTGCTATGTCTTTAAGGACATCCTTCAAGCTCTGATTGACGCGGGTATTAAAACTCCGACCGGAGCAGAAGAAGATGACGGCCAACATGACGTCGATTCTCCAGTTTGGGACACGACCCCCTACACCCGTGGGGGTGATCTCTGTCCCGAAAGGAGAACTGAGGATGGTCAACACAGACCCTCATCAGCAGCGGGAGAAAGGCTTGGTACCCGTCCCTACACCTCGAGGGGAAATCATGTGGTCCCCCTGACCTCGTCGACGAGCAACAATGGACGACTGTGACCAACAGGAAGTCCAAAGGCAAAGGGAAGGCTTCATCTTGCCATGTGATATGCGCTTCCTCCCGAGAAGCGGATACTGATGTTCCCTCGCTGACTGACTCGGAAGAGGAGACAATAGTCCTGGCCGCGAAACCCGACCCACCAACGGCAGGAACCCGTTCGGGGCAGGCATATCTGAAACAGTATGGCGAGACAGCAGCGGCTTCTCCACAACCAGCGGCAGAGCCAGCAAAGCCCTCCTCTAAACAGCCTGGGGAGAAACAGAAAGAAACTCGGTTTTCTCGAGCTCTTTTAAAAGGTGCAGCAGAAGGATCCTCGACACCTTACCGCTTCGATGTCTTGGCTCATTAGCCAACATCCCGGCACGCATTACCTTGTATGAGCTCCTGAGGCTATCAAAGTCAACCAGAGAGGCTCTACAAGAAGCTCTGGCAAATGCTGAGGTCTTTATGACCCGCGTGCCAAGGGAGGAAGATGAAGAGGATTGCCTCCACGCCTCCCCAAATGCTCCCTGCATCACCTTCACAACAGACGACATGCAGGTTAAAGGGAAGCATGACCGACCCCTATACTTCACAGGGTATATTGGGTCATCCGAGGTGAACCGCATCCAGGTAGACCCAGGGTCTGCGCTAAGCATCATACCTCGCCGGGTTATGCAATTTTTAGGCATTCCTACCCATCGTCTGAGCCCTACCCAGACGACTATTTACGGGTTCAATGCCAACAGCTCCCGCCCGATGGGGAAGATCAAGCTCAAATGCCAGATCGGGAGCCTCAAGTCGGAAGTGACGTGTTACGTCATTGACGCGGACACTTCCTACAACCTGTTGCTGGGACGACCATGGATTCACCGCAATTCCATCGTTCCCTCTACTCTCCACCAAGTCATGAAATACATTGACGAGAGTGGACAGGTCCGAACGTTGATTGCCGAAAGGCATCCGTTTAAAGGGTTGAAAATTATTTCACGGACTCCCTCTTATATCAGGATCCCGAGGAGACTAATGAACCCCCACAACCAGAGGAGCCAGACTCTGGTAATGAAGCTGACATTGAGCCGGAGAAAGAAGAGTGCCTGTGGGAGTTGGAACCACTTGTAAAGAGCACTAATAAGCTCGATGTTGATACCACCGACGATGCAGGCGGTTGGTATATTAATGAAGATTTAGATTTCGCGTATTTCCCTGCATGTGAGTCTGATTCGATACCGTCGGATACTAGTACCGACGTAGATGAGGATGTCTGGTCGGCAATGGATGCTTTGACATCATTGCATGTACCAATAAAATCATCCTTCGGGACGTACCAGGATAATGAAGACGCGCAAGAGTCTGTATTCATGGTTCCAGCCAGACGAAAAGGCCAAAGACCAATATTTTTTGGGCGAATCGCGTCTGAACCAATGCCCCACGAAGAATCGGAAGGTGAGGATGAATCCCCTCAGTTCGATCATTATGAACCGAGAACGCTCAGGATGATGAAGCGCATGGGGTATGATCTAACCAACAGGCCAGGTTGAACTTCGGAAGAGGAAGAAGAACACTGCTTCGATCCTTGTACCGAAAGGGAAAACCTCTGATTACTATCATCAGACGCGCCGGGGGTTGGGCTATATATCAACCCCAGTGCCATCAGCCTCTGATTCGGAGAGACTGTCAAGTCATGACTGCTCATCAGACACGTCGTCGTGGGAATCAGATGTCAGTGTCGGCAACATCTTCAAAGGGCTTTCAGTAAACATGGTTTCAACAAGCCATCTGGAGGATGAAGATGAAGAAATGATCCAATCTGATACAGATCCTTGGATCAAACATTTGAATGCTCTTTGGGATATCCGCTTTGAACAGCGTGAACCACCCACAGAAGACAAGTTGTTCAAGTCAACCTAGGAGATGAAGCCAATCCTAAACCCATCTTCATAAGTGACGGCCTGTCGCCTCCAGAGAAGAAGGATTTAATATCTCTTGTACAAGAGTATATAGATGTCTTCGCCTGGAATTATGAGGACATGCCTGGACTTGATCCTCAAGTGGCTATGCATCGCCTCAACATCAATCCGGACATGAAGCCTGTTAAACAACAGCAGCGACGGTTCCGTCCAGAGACAATGGAGGCAATTCAATCAGAAGTCAAAAAGCTCATCGATTCCGGCTTCATCCGGGAAGAACAACATCCCGACTGGGTAGCCAACGTCGTCCCCGTCGCCAAGAAGAATGGGAAGATCCGGATCTGCATCGACTTCCGTGATCTAAACGAGGCCTGCCCCAAGACGAATTCCCATTGCCAATCACAGATGTCATGATTGACAAACTTGTGGATTCGAGCGAATGTCCTTTATGACGGGTTCTCAGGATATAATCAAATCAAGATGTATCCCGATGACGAAAAGCACACCTCCTTCAGGACACCTCTAGGGTATATTGCTACACCGTCATGCCCTTCGGTCTGAAAAATGCGGGGGCAACCTACCAAAGGCCATGAATGCCATTTTCCATCGGCAGATACGCAAAACGGTGGAATGTTATGTCGACGACATCGCGGTAAAAAGCCGCACTAAAGGTGATCACACAGCAGACCTGAGGGTGGTCTTCGACATCATGCGGGCTCATCAATTGAAGATGAACCCCACCAAGTCCTTCCTAGGGGTGCCAGTGGCAAATTCCTAGGGTTTGTTGTGACTTCCACAGGAATCCATTTGGATCCGGAGAAAGTCCGTGCTATCCAAGAGATGCAACCCCCCCAGAAGCCTCAAGGAGCTCAGAGGATTACAAGGACGATTGGCATACATCCGCAGATTCATTTCAAATCTCTCCGGAGATGCCAACCCTTCGCTAAGCTGATGAAGAAGGGCGTTTCGTTCATTTGGGACGGCGCTTGCCAGCAAGCATTTGAGGAGATCAAGCACTACCTCACCCAACCACCAGTCCTGGCAGCTCCGGTATCCGGAAAGCCTTTCCTGGTGTACGTCCGATCAATGGATCATTCTTTGGAGCTCTACTAGCTCAGAATGATGACCAAGGGCGAGAACAAGCAATCTACTACCTAAGTAGAACGATGATCGGAGCCGAACATCGGTACAACCCGATCGAGAAGGAATGTTTGGCACTGTTGTTCGCCATTCAGAAAATGCGACACTATCTGGTGGGCCAAACCATAAATGTCATATCCAAAGTCAACCCCTGAGGTTACTTATGACAAAGCCTTCTTCACTAAATGGCCGGCTGGCAAAATGGGCCATATTGCTATCACAATATGAGATGCATTTTCTGCCACAAAAGGCTATTAAGGGACAAGCGGTGGCGGACTTCTTAGCTGAACACCCAGATCCCAGGGCAGCCAAACTCTACGAGGATCTCCCAGACGAGGTCGCCGAAGCCTGCCTGACCCAGACATTGTTCGAAGGACAAGTATGGCAACTTTTCTCGATGGCGCATCAAGAACAAGCTCTAAGGGACATACAGTTGCGGGGGTAGGAGTAGTACTCGTCTCCCCACAAAATTACGTGATTCCCCGAGCTATCTCGTTAACCGAGCCCTGTTCCAACAATGTGGCGGAATACAACGCTCTTTTGATTGGGATGCAATTCGCCGATGAGATTGGCGTTAAAAATCTCGAGGCGTACGGTGACTCCAAACTCATCGTCAGCCAAGTTCGCGGAGAGTATGAGGTCAGGCATGAAGATCTAGTACCCTACTACAACGCGACAATCCACATGGCCGAGAGGTTTTCAAACTTCTACATCGACCATGTACCGCGCAAGCAAAATGCGCATGCAGATGCACTTGCATCCCTTGCTGCCTCCTTAGCTCTTCCAGCTGGAGCAATGGAGAAGGTATTCGTCTATAGCCACGACCTATACTGCCCAAAAAGTCCCCTCGGAGACTGTCCAGGGTCAACGGGAGACCATCACGACAAGGAAACACTTGAAGTGTCGACCGATCCAGAGCTTAAAGACTGGCGATTCCCCTACATTGATTTTGTCTTGTACGACATCTTGCCCGAAGACACCAGGAGGCGGCTGCCATCCGAAGGAAAGCCTCAAATTCTACTACAATGCGATTTCGCGAACATTGTATCGTAGATCGCATGACGGGATCCTGCTCCGGTGCCTCTCATCAAAAGAAGCCCACGAAGTGTTGAAAAGAAGCCCACGATGGTACGTGTGGAGCTCATCAACCTGGCCCGAAGCTGGCAAACCGACTCCAAAGATTGGGTTACTACTGGCCCAAGATGGTTGCCGATGCTGTTGCCTATGCCAAAGATGTCACGCCTGTCAAATACATGGCGATTTCATCCATCAAGCACCAGGATACCTCCACTCTACGACCTCTACCTGGCCGTTCGAAATGTGGGGGATGGACGTGGGTTGGTCCTATCAGCCCACCATCATCAAAGGGACATCGGTTCATCCTAGCGATAACCGATTACTTCTCAAAGTGGGCCGAAGCTATCCCTTTGAAAGAGGTGAAATCTTCTAACGTGATCAAGTTCGTGAAACATCACGTTATTTACCGGTTCGGTGTGCCTCGGCGGATTGTCCATGACAATGGACCCCAGTTCATCAGCCAGGCTTTTCAGAGATTCTGCGCCAAGTTCAGAATCCAGAGTGTGTCATCAACGGCATACTATCCGCCCGCGAACGGCCTCGCAGAAGCTTTCAATAAGACTATTGGCAAGCTTCTCAAGAAATTCGTCTCGAAAAGTCAACGAGACTGGGACGATAAGTTGGGCGAATGCTTATGGGCCTATCGCACGACTGTGCGAACCCCAACTAAAGCCACGCCATTTTCCTTGGTGTACGGATGCGAAGCCGTCCTTCCACTGGAAATCCAAATTCCATCTCTTCGCGTCGCCTTGACAGCGGAAATGACGACAGAGGAGAAGCATCGACAGCGACTCCAAGAATTGGAAGCCTTGGACGACAAGCGTCTGCAGGCCCAACAACAAATCGAGCTTTACCAAGCTCGTATCACCAGAGCCTTCAACAAGAAAGTCAAATCGCGAACTTTCAAGAAGGGCGACCTCGTCTTAGCCGTCCGAAGACCCATGGTCATGACGCACAAGACGAAAGGAAAATTCCAACCCAAATGGGAAGGACCGTTTGTAGTAGAGTCAGTCTACTCAAATGGATCGTATCGCCTCATAACCTCAAATGGCGATACGCTCATGATGCCAATCAATGGCAAATTCCTGAAGAAATACTATCCCTAGATGGCATTCTTCCACCGACCAAGTTAAAAATACACCTCTGATCGGAAACATCCAACGCCTCCAACGGCTAAGGATAGAGGAAAATGTTGGCTTTTAAGTCCAACATAAGTCCTCGACAACTCACCATGCTGAGGGGAATAGCATGGCTAGCCCGACTCAAACGGTAGTTGGTAAAGGCATGTCAAACCCGTTGACAGCTGAGGATTTGCTAAAAATCCTAAGGGACACATTCCCATTTGATCCGACGCCTCCGACGGCTAAGGATAGAGGAAAATGTTGGCTTTTAAGTCCAACATAAGTCCTCGACAACTCACCATGCTGAGGGAATAGCATGGCTAGCCCGACTCAAACGGTAGTTGGTAAAGGCATGTCAAACCCGTTGACAGCTGAGGATTTGCTAAAAATCCTAAGGGACACATTCCCATTTGATCCGACGCCTCCGACGGCTAAGGATAGGGAAAATGTTGGCCTTTAAGCCCAATATAAGTCCTCGACAACTCATCATGCTGAGGGGAATAGCATGGCTAGCCCAACTCAAACGGTAGTTGGTAAAGGCATGTCAAATCCGTTGATAGCTGAGGGTTTGCTAAAAATCCTAAGTGGATTTGATTCCACTCTTCCCTCCAAAAATCCCTTACCAATTCTCATCCATAGAATGGTAGGACCACAAAATGCAATCATTACCATGTTAACACTATACCTCTGGTAATGAATACTCTTTGTCGAGTACAAACCTGGCTTGTTAACTCTGCATAGAGTAACAAACTCTCAAATTTGCCAAGTTAACACTATACCTCTGGCACTTCAAATTCCACTTGTCAATTCTCATCAATAGAATGACAGGTCCTCAAATTGCTCCTATCGCAAACAAATTCTTGTCAAGTTAATATCACACCTCTGACAAAACTACTGTTTAAAGTTAACATTACACCTCTAAGCGGTACCTCGAGCGCCTGTCAAGTTAATATCACACCTCTGACAGTCACCTTTCTTCAGACTTCCATATCGAAGCTGAAATGGACGATGCCAAGTTAACACTACACTTCTAGCATCCGAGTCATTGCTAAGTTCAACAATACACCTATGGCTATGACCTTTCCTCGACTTCCTTGTCCAAGCCGAGACGGACGATGCCAAGTTAACACTACACTTCTAGCATCCGAGTCATTGCTAAGTTCAACAATACACCTATGGCTATGACCTTTCCTCGACTTCTTTAAGCCGAGACGACTAATGCCAAGTTCAACATTACACCTCTAGCATTACTACTATCACTGTTAAGTTAAACATCACACCTATGACAGTGACACCCTCAGTTTTCCCAAATAAAACTGAGATGCTGATGAGTTAGGTTAATACACACCTCTAACTCACATCCTTGTCAAGTTAATATTACACTTCTGACAAGACCACTTCTAAACCGTTAAGTTAATATCACACCTCTAGCGGTAAAAATCTTACTAGATTCCCCACGAGTCTAGTTTCATTTGATATTCTCCCCAACCGAGTATCAAATTCATTTGGGAGGCATTGTTGGTTAACATTACACCAATAAACAATGCTTCCATCAAAATCCCCAGCTGATCTTAAATCAAGTTAATCCTAAATCCTTGATAAAAGTTCACCTTCTCTGGGGGTACACACTCTACTTGTCACTTTCTTTTATAAAGTGGCGGGTCCACCAAAATCATTCTTTTTGCTTCTAAACAAAACATTCAAGACAACAGAAGAGGCCAAAAGAAAGTGTCACTTTTATTGATATTCAAGCATATGAAAGTGGTACAAAACGCTCTCTTATACAGTAAGATTGAGTGTTACAATTAAGGAGTACAAAGAAGTCCCTCTCTCTCAGAGGCCGTACTCACTCCTTGAAACCGCATCTGATCCCAGGTGCACAATTGGAGCCGGTTGCACTTTGATGCGTGACGCCAACTTCGAAAGCGCCCTAGCTGACCAAGCCAAGAGCAATGGTGTTCTTGAGGTCCAGTGGCAATGGAAGGTCCTGCAACCCTTCGTTCAGGCGCGTCTCTTTCCCTAGTAGACTATCCAACAAACATGGAGTCACTCTGGGGTGAGAGCAGAAGTTTAGGAGTCATCACAAAGGATGCCACCCTCCACTCCGTCCAGCGGCAGCAGAGAGTCCTGCATTCATCACCATCCCTTTCCCCAGCAGGCCATCCAACGGAGTGTCCTTGATGTGACTTCCGGAGTGGGAGAGGAAGAGGATCTCATCCGCCGCCGCAACCGCCGGACCACCCTCGCCGGTACTCAGCCTATCCGTCTCTTGCACCAGATCTGAAGAGACCTTGGCGAGGGTTGGGTCCTCGTCAGAGATGTAATATACTCTCTTATAGGTGACGAGGACCATAATATATTCTCTCATAGGTGAAGGTTGAACGAGTTCGCCGACCGAAGTATTCTTCCAAGGGCCCAGCAGCCTGCAAGGAACAAAAAGAGAGAATTAGAACAATCTGCAGCTTAGTGTAAACAGGGAAAAACTAAGTCAGCAGAGGCAAACGCGGGAATGATCCACGCAGTCAGCCAGCGCAGGAATGATCCATGCAGTCTGCCAAGACGCAGGAATGACACGCGCAGCAAGCCAAACTGTTGTGTCAGCAGGGACAAACGCGAATCAAAACGCGGTCCCATTCTGTGCCTAAGTCAAAGAGCACAAACGCCGAAAAGGCACAGACGCCGAAAATTGCCATCTCCATGAACAGGAGTTGCAAGGTGCGGGTCTGAAACCTTTTTTGGAATTCGTCCCAAGGCATTGGCCATGAAACGCGCTAAGGCATAAGCCATAAAACGCGCCAACGCCAAGTGCCAAAGATTCCTGCACGCGCGTCCGGAGAAGTTCAGGTCCATGGTACAAATTCCAGAAGGAGTGCACCAATGCAGACTTCATGAGGGGGTCCAGATGACATGAAGCCAAGGTACAGGCCATGGTAAATCTAAAATGTCATGGTGAAACGAACGGCATACCCGTGGAGACCTCCGTCAAGAGTTGTACTCTCTGCACCAGGACGCAAACGCGGTCACAGGGCAAAGAGGTGTTTTCTCCTAAAGAGACCAAACAGGGGCTTAAAAGCCCTGGGTCATCTTCAGAACCATCCTCATCCATGGAGACAATTGTCTGAGGAAGATGAAGGTTCTCAAAGCGCTCTCTTTCAAAAAAACAAAATAGTCCAAAGGCAGGATTGAAGGGAGAAAGGGTGCCCTATTTATAGGCAACTCCTGATAATAGCGATTAATGGCCCCGTAAATCTGAACCGCCGGCATTAATAACTGCACAACTGCCAAAATCCAATAAGGGCCGGACGCGTGTAACGCTGCTTCGAGAACCGCCGCTGGCGCTGATCTCCAACCGCCCGCACTGGTTTCTCTCGTTTAAGAGAATCAATACTCAAGCCCAATCAGCAGCCGACGCGTGGACAACCGCTTCGGGAAACAAAGCGGAAAATCCGCATCTGATATTTAAAGATCACACCAAATCCCTATGACAGGCTGTATGTAACGCCTGGGAGTTTACACCCAGATGCGGATTGAAGAACTATCCACACATCCGCGTCCCAGAAAGATGCCCGCGCGAGTCAAAGTCGCGTCCCCTCAGAGAGCACTTGATCCATTTTTGAATTAAGGGAAAGGCACAAGGCTGCGTCTCCCGCGTCTGCCTGATCCGCTTCCTTCTTTGCAGAAGCAGATCCGCGTTATTCAGAGCCGCGTCTCCCTGAATGAATGCCGCGTCTCATGAAACAATGATGGCCGCGTCTCCCTATGGATTGATGCTGCGTCTTGTCAAAAGGACTTAGTCCTGCCTAAGTTCTCATGAACTAAGAACCGCGTCTCACCTTGTGATTGACGCTGCGTCTCACCCCAGGGACTGACAGCCGCGTCTTACTTTACGGATCAATGCCGCGTCTCATCTTTTGATTGACGCCGCATCTCATCAAGAAGACCGCGTTCCCGATTTGTGATTGACGCCGCGTCTCATCAAAAGGACTTAGTAGAATCTAAGTTCTTATGAAATGGTGACCGCGTCTCACTTTATGATTGACGCTGCGTCTCAGTAAAAGGACTTGGTAAAATCTAAGTTCCGGTAGACTGACGACCGCGTCTCACTCTGTGATCGCCGCTGCGTCTCGTCAAAAAGACTTGGTGAAATCTAAAGTCCCCATAGATTGATGTCACGTCTCTTTCTACGGGATTAATGCCGCGTCTCGCCTAGACCGCGTCTCATTAAAAGAACTTAGTCCTACCTAAGTTCAGTAATCACGACTAGTGATCAAGAGTTGGACTCATCCACAACAGGACAAAGAAATTGGGACAAAGGCTTTAAAGAAAACTTCTATTATATCAAAAAATGATAGAAGTGGATACACTCATAAGAGTGTCCCTTTTCTTTACAAAAAAAAGAGAAGGCTAAATGTCCTGGTTCGCCAAGGAACGGATTTGTTCCCTAAGGCGGTGAATCTCATGCTGGCGCGTCCTCTCGGCCTCCATGATAGCCCGGTCCCGCAGCTCCGCCTCAGATAAGAAACTTCTGGCAGACAGTTGCATCCGCAGAGAGTCCACCCTGGAAGATTGCAGAGACAGACTCTCTTCAGCTCGCGCCGTAGCAGCCCGTTGCTCCTCAAGCTCCTTTTTGAGGGAGACAAGTTTCTCCTCATTTAGCGCAAGAACAGCTTCCGCCTTGGCGATAATGTCCCGAGTTCTGAGGATGACTTGCTCCGTGCTCTGCACACTGAGCTCAGATTCCCTCGAATCTCCGGCTAATTTTTGGAATTCAGCCTTGGAATATTCAAGGTCACGGACCTCGGCAGCAATTTGTGCCTCCGCCTCTTGTCGCTCCCGTTCCTGAGCAGCTAGGAGTCTAGTCAGGATGGCCTGGGCCTCACCGGAAGAGCCAGCATCTTCCAAAAATTCCAGCTCCCGCAGGTTATCTCCAAGTTGCTCTACCACCCGCAGGCATGCCCTGGCAAGTGAAGGGCCTCCCGCCAATTCGACGCTCACGGCCATATTTTCAAGAAGCCTCTGGGCGAACTGGAAGGTGCTGTGTCCACGGAAGATGAGATCAATACATGATCCCATCGAGGTGAAGAATTGTTGCACCATCTGACGTGCCAGCTCCCCCATGTCTTCACCACCTAAGAAGCTTCCCGACCCTTTTTCTGTCACGGAATAAGGGATATAGGGCGGGTCTTCTCGCACAAGAGCCGTGCCGGCCGTCAATGTAGCAAGAGCAAGACTACCCACTGGCGCTTCCTGGAGCGCCGCCTCTGCAGGAGCCTCCACGACCAAGGAAGGAGTTGTAAGCACAACCTCTTCAGAAACTTCCACCGAGGATTGAGCTGTGTGGCCTTCTGGAAGGGTGCCGATCGTCGGACTCCCCACCTGAGCCCCCTCAGTCGGAGCTGCCTTACTAGGTTTGAGGTCCAGAGGCGTCGAGTCCTGTGGAATGGGAGTCTCCCCAGCTTCAGCAGCAGCCTTCTCCACCGGCGGAGTGAGAGCCTCCTCAGCCTCAATGGTTGTTTCCCCTCCTGGCAAAGGGGAAGGCTCCCCAACTTCAACAGCTGCCCCCTCCGAGGTTATCTCAGCGGCCGAAGCCTCAATCCCCTTGGGCTGGGTCAACTCTGTTTCCATCGCCTCGACATGCGAAGAAGTTGTACCTTCAGCAGGGATTATCGCCAGCGGTAACGCAGTCGATGATTCGCCCCCGTATATTTTCCCCTCCGAGATGCGTGAGAACTTGCTCGGGTCAGGAAAAGCGGGTTCATGGCCGTAGTTGACTTTATCTTCAAAGTCGCTTTCCGTATCAGACGCGGAAGACGACAGTTCAACGCAAAGGTCCTCGGTGACCGGGGCCTTGCCACCAATCACCCCAGTGGTAGGACTAGGGTCGATTATCCGAGCGCTGGAAATGAAGACACTAGGAGGCCCTGACCGCTGTGCCTTGTCTCTCCCTTCACGAGCAGAAGAAGGCTCGGACCAAGTTGAGAACCCTGGAATCTGGACATTCCCTCCCACGAGCTGTTCTTCCTCGTCAGCTATAGTGGGTTTGTCAACCAATTCCCCCTCTTCCGCAATCTTACAGGTCCCTCGGTGCGACCTAGGAGCACGGATTAAACCGGGGAGATTTCTATCCTCTGGCGGTTCCTCAACCATGATAAAGAGGTCTTCAGGACAGTCCTCAACTCCAGCAGAAATGCCTTCTGAAGGAGAGACTTCCGTTGCCAAATCCCTCCGAGCCCTCTTCGAAACACGACCAGCAGTTGAAATGGGACCCCGACAACGCTTACTCACCAATTCTTGAGCCTTGGCGGTAGAAGGCCCCTCCTGTGGCCCTAGCTTGGTTCTACTCCGGGTTACTCGGAGCTCCTCTCTTGAGCCTCCTTCGGCTTCTCTCTGAGATGCTCTCTCCAGCTCTTTCTGGACCTTTAAATACTGGGTGATCATGTGCGAGCATTTGCCAGACTCCGACTGTGTTTTGAGATAGGCATTAATGCCCTCGATACCTGTATACCCAGGAGCAAAATCCGGTGACTGGTTTACCCGAGAATACCAGGTGCAGAAAGTGAAGCTGGTAAGGTTCTTCGGCTCCTCGACGGGCAAACGGAAAGTTGCCTCTGTCCCCCCAGCCACGCTATAATACCAGGCTCGAGCACCTTCGCACAGATTCCCGTCAAAGGCAAGTTGTGTATTCGGATTGCCGACATAAAGCTGAGCATAGCCAAACTGTCGGGCAAAACGACTTGGCATATACGGTTCGATAGTGCAGGAAGTCCCTTGGCGAAACAGCACATATCCTGGTCGTATATTGATCAACCACCGGAAGACTCCCGCAGACAGTTGGTGAGGTCATCCCGACCTATAGAATCAGTGAATTGCTCACCAAAGGATGCACCAGGAATTCCAGGGAAGCAGCGGTTGAGCTGGTAATTGGCGGCATTTGAGAGACGTCTCCGAATATAATATATATATAGGTGTCACTCCAATCCGAGTCTTCCAGCCGCCTCACAAAAGGGACAGGACTCGTACTCCCACGCGCCGTTGTCATCAAAGAAGGGCAATGCATCACGTACCAGGCCATGAGATACGTGTAAGGCAACTCGATTCGGGGGTTGGGGCGCCTTGCTGTCGGGTTTCCCTCTGAGTCAACATACGGCTTATCTTGAGAGTCGACAGTCCTTGGAGCCTCGCATAGTCTCTTGGCTAACGCCCGCAACCCGCTTTGAATGCCAGCCGCCACGGCCGGAAGAAGGGCTATAGGACGGCCATGGGCCAGGAGCACTGCTGGGTACACCACGTCGGCAATAATGACTTCGTGTGGCCGTGTAGGTACCACACAACGCTTCAACCACAGCATCAAGAAGCCCGCCAACAGCGCTCGGCTAGAGATAGAAGCCCGGGCCCGATGGTGATAGCTTTCGAAAAGCGTATCAGGTTCGAAGCCGTCCTCGTTCGACCCAGTGGTGTAAAAGCCCTCAGAAGCTTGTGCGACCATGTCGTCAACTCCCTGTTCAGAGAGGGGAGCCAGTCGAGTTATCGAATGATCCTTCTTGCTGACGTTGCTGAATAAGTAATTGGCCCAGGATAGATGCCTAACTCCATGCGTCCTCCAACCGGTTACCTGACCACAAATATGGAAGTGGCACATCACTTCCCAATAGGTCTCGTACACCTCAGGGAATCCTTCTTTATAAGGTCAAGCTCCCTAGCAGTCGGGACATATTCTTCATAAGGGAACTCCCCCATCACCAGCCCCGAGACCTCATGCAACTCATGCAGTGCAAGGCCCATTTCTCCAACCGGAGTAAAGAATGTCCCTGTCTGAGGGTTGTAGCGCTCCAAGATCCCGAAGAAGTTGTGAGAGCTCATTGGGATGCCCCATTGTACAGCCCTGACTGCTGAGTATAATCTCACATGCTCAAGCAGATCTCCAAGATCGGAGAGGACAAAACCCACCATCCTGCCCCACCAAGAATTCTCCGTGGAATGGACCCATCCTGGCAAACGGAACTTGGCCGATAATCACCCTCTACTTCTATGAACGAATTGAGAAAGGTGGTGGCAAGCTGCGGGATCTCTCCGACGGGAAGCTCAGACTTGCGTGACCCGGGAAACAAGCCAAGGACCGCCCGGTCATGGCAATCATGACGGTATACGTTCTGGGATTTGAAATTCCCAAGGGTAATCTCAGAGATATCCCGGGACACGTCCCACTTCATCTTCCGAAGGACGAACAGATGTTGGAGATAAGACAACGGGAGCATCCTCTCCATGGCTGGAAGGAAGTATCTCCTCTCCCCTATCTGACGGAGCCACCTGTAATTCCCGTCATACATTGGGTTGCCACCGTCGCTGACATGATCTCCAAAGAAGAAAGCAGGCTTCTCCAGCTTGATGTGGGTATCCGTTGCGAAGACTGCATCGGTCATGAGCACCCGAGAAGTCCTCTCATTAACATGGGTAATCATTTCCCTGCGAACTGGCGACCTGTCAGCAGTCACAGGTATGGTCCTTCGCAGTGCAAAAGTCAGACGGTGGTCGGCACCACCCACGCGGCCAAAATGGTGCATCTTGGCAAGTGAACCTGAAACATGCGGCACTGCAAAAGAAAAAGGCACTTGGTCAGATACTTTGCCAAAAATAAGGGAAGACGCTAAGTGTTCATAATTCAAAAACGCGGCCGAGACATTGGACGCAGGAGTTATCATCCGCGTCCAGACCTGCAAAGCTGCGTTCTACAAACCAAGACTTATGAAAATTCGAAGTACTTGGACTCAAACGCCAGATTCTACAAAATCGGCGGTTGAAGACACAGAACGCAAGGATCAAATCCGCGTTCTGCAAACCAAGACTTGTGAAATTTCAAAGTGCTTGGACTCGGACGCCAGCGCCTGATGGCACAAAACGCGGCACAGAACGCATGGATCAAATCCGCGTTCTGCAAATCGCGTCCAGAGACCTTCACAATTAGAAATATTCTAAGTGAAGGACCCAGAGTGCAGAGTTCACCAGCGTCGGATCATCAGGCCCGCGCCCCGGTTATCATCTCAAGGACAGCGTCCGAGAATCAAACACGATCTTGTGTTAAAGGTCCTTAGGGTTCTATGAACATGTTTAATGGCGGAACCCACACCGAAGGTGCATTTTTACCTCGGAAAACACCCTCCTGCGCAGAGGAAGCATCTCTCTCAGCCTCGGCGACGGTCGCCCTTGAGGTCGATGCAGTCGGTTTCATCTTGGGAGCCATTGAAAATCAAGAAATTCGAGCGAGGAGATGAATAGTTGAACAAGAGAAGAAAGTTCTTTTTCTCAGAGAATGCGTTCGTTCGGAGAAGAAGATACATCTCTCCAACTGTTGCCTTTTATAGGCACGGAGATTCGCGAAGATACGCAGCGTTTGGCCCAATAAACGCTGCAGCGAATCGCTGCCTGACGCGTGGAGCCAAATCATTGTTTGAACAGGGAAGATCATGCGTCGCGACCCCCGCCACAAGTCAGAAGTTGACACGTGGAACAGTTCACTTAATGAACCGGGAGATCCGCGCGCCAAAAGGCGAAATCTCGCCTTTTCCCAGGCCAGCTGGCGGCGTAATCATGACATGGCACAGGCGCACGCCCCAAAGTACGCGGCTCTTCGGTGGACATGCCCCGTCAGCGTCAGCATAAATGCGCCCAGAAAATCGCGTCTGCCTTATGAAGATCGGTCGCGTTCTCATCGCCAAAAGGTCGCGTCTCGCTAAGAAGTCGCGTCTTTAAAGCAGTCTCTGCTTTTTCAAGGAACCTGCGTCCAGTCTCCTGCTTCTGCAAAGTCAGTTCAACAGTACACTGACGCAAACAGACAACCAACCACTCCCGGTCAAAAGCGCACCCGTGACAGACTAAAAGCAATCGGGGAGGTCTAGACTGTGTATCTAGACACTCAAACACGATCAACTCTGACGGCTTCAAAGAGTTCAACAGTACACTCACGAAGACCAATTCCAGATAAGATCAAACCCGAAGCATCACAGTCCAGTCATAAAGGCGAACACGGCTAAGATCCAAAGTATTCCGAAATCCGTCCCATTCAACTGCGGAATATCAGAGACTTTGGAGGGGGTTCTGTAGGCTGTCTAAAAATGACTAACAGGCCAGCCATTAAGGAAGCAGAGTCTCAAGCTCTAAACGCGAGGAATCGATGCTCGCGTCTCAGCATTTAAGACGCGTTGGCTCTACACCCGCGTCTCAACGTTCAGACGCATCGGCCCGAAGCCCGCGTCTCAGCATCAAGGCGCGTCGGCCCGACGCCCGCGCCTCAGCATCCAGACGCGTCGGCCCGAAGCCCGCGTCTCAGCATCAAGCGCGTCGGCCCGACGCCCGCGCCTCAGCATCCAGACGTGAAGGCCCGAAGCCCGCGTCTCAAACTTCAAGGCGCGTTTGGCTCGACGCCCGCGTCTCAAACTTCAAGGCGCGTTCGGCCCCAACGCCCGCGTCTCAGTTGCAACTGCCTGATTGCGGGGCCAGTCACCGCGCATGTAGCGGGTAGTGGCCCCTCATTCGGGAGCGTTTTCAGGAGGCACCTTCACCCCCTGAGATCCCTATAAATAGCCTTGTTTGCTATGAAGAGAGGGGCGGAGTTTTTGGAGAAGGGAGAGAACCTTGAGAAGATCGAAGCTTGGGCAGAAGATCGGAGTTTTGAGGAGAGAGAGCTTTGAGATAAGGCATCATCAAAAATCGATCGAATCCAGGCAGGAGGATCATCAAGAGAGAAGCACGACTCTTCAGCGAGCTTACTGAGTACTAGCTGCGCTTCGCCTACCTCCTCTTTGAGAGTTTTGGTAGACGGAGCTGAGTTACTCTTTCTACCGACCGAAGAGAAGACCCCCGACGGTCCAGGACGGTCATCTGGTCAACGGAGAACAAGATTCACTCTCCATCGCCACACGAAGAACCCAGCATTAAACAAGGGAAGATTCAGACATCCTCCCTCCCTTGTAACTGGAAAAGAAGGAAGAGTATTCTTTTGGTCGTAATCGTTTCGCTTGAATCAAGGAAATCTTTTACAGCTAAAACCACTTTCTCCGACCACCAAGTTTTCCGGCCCCTACAAGCCTCAGTTGCAGTTCTTGTTAGTAGCCACCGACTACTTCACCAAATGGGTCGAAGTGGTCTCTCTGAAGTCACTGGTCAATAGATTGTTAAGTTTCTTTGACAGAACATCGTGTGTTATTTCGCGGACTCCCCACACTATTATCTCCGACAAGCAGGGCAAACTTTACCAACAAGTGGCCAACTTTTGCTCTAAGTATAAGATCGCCCACCGATTCTCCATGCCCTATTATCTTCAAGACAACGGTCAGGCTGAGATCAATAATCACACCATCCTCAATAGCTTGTGCAAAAGTCTGAACAAGACAAAGAGCAAATGGGCCAAGAAACTCTTTGAGGGTGTTCTTGATGTAATACAGGATAGCAATCACCTTTGAATACAAATAAAAAAGAAAAACTAGGGTTTTACAATAAATAAAATGAAAAGAGAGATTAGGGTTGGAGAAAGAACCAAATAACTTTGGATTCGCACCCCTTACGCGGATTCGCACCCCTTACACCACGGGCTTCACACCCAAAACTCAATAGCACTCTCAAGAGACTTTTAACTGAAAAAGTTTTAATTATTCATTGTTAACTTATTCATTGAGTTGAGCCTCTTTATATAGGCTCTTACAAAGTGAACTTCTCGAATATAACTGATGTAGTACTAAAAGAAGATAAATAAAACACATCTCAAAATAAGTTAAGGCATGAAAAGATAACTGGCAACTAGTATGATGTCCTCATCACTTCCCCCGAGGTGGGAGACTTGACCCTATTGAATGAGGACTCTCCTCATGAAGCATCTCAATCGGGCCAAGGTGGTGATCGTGACAGCATCACTGGTATGTCGCATTGAGATCATGGTGGTGGAGTTGGAGCTGGTCTCCGTGATGGGTCGGCTGTTAAAGATGGCAGCTCGATTAAGACATAGAGAGTAGACCAAGGCGCATCATTCCTGCTGAAGATGGAGCTAATACCAGGATCTCATAGGTTATCCAACTCGTAAGTAATGGAAGCAATCATCTTCAGAGCCCTATCGAAATCTTTACGCCAAGCGTGCAACTTCCTCACAGTCTCCCAGCAACTCGTAACAATCCCCTTATTATCAACCGTAAATTCCTGCAAAGTACTACATGAGTACGTAACAAATTTGTGAGTATCATTGCAAATTGCTATCGATCTAGTGATATCATCAATATATGCAACATGCAAAAGCAATGTAGTAGGCTCAACTATCTCATTTATGTCATCACTGGCACTATCAGACATATGAATTTCATCAATAACCAGTGTGTCGGCACCAACTGTTGTGTCTTTAATTATACTAACAGTATTGAAAGGAACGGGACTTCCTCAATAACCCTCGAGATGTCAACTTCATCACTAGACACAATTCTAACATGTTGACTCTCCGAAAGACACTGATAATCATAATGTTCATATCCCTTACATTTAGAACACCTGGCATTAGCATTGACTAGCGTTTTGAAAGTAAAGTCCAACCTTAATACAACATCAAAGGCCTCTTCAACAGTGTCTAAGTCATAGGAGTCAGTAATCATAGCACGTTTTATTTTAGGACATAAACCCCAAACAAACCTAGTTACAGTCTCAGAAGGGTGCTCTCTTACTTCACTACGATGAGTTAAGTCCTTAAATATGACAATGTAATCATGAACGGACATATGACCCTGATGGAGGTTGTGTAGCTGGTCTAAGTAGTGGTTTCTATACAAGCAGATGCAGTGGAAAACTCTAGAGTCAAATAAACTAAATGTATGCACTAAATAAAAAAATACCCTAAAGTTTAAGTTCTAAATGCAAAGAAAATGCATTCCTAAAATGATGAAAAACGATAAATGCTGATGCAACTAATAGATCGAAGCAAATAGCATTTCAACTAACAAATTATAGTAATCCATATAGTAGTTGCAAGTAATCTAACAGTTAACGATTCAGGTCAAGTTATGATATCGCCTGGTGAGTCGTTCACGCCCAAACGCAAAAATCCTCTAAGATTCCTTAGAGAAATACTCACACTGAAGAGCTGAAATTGCCTACAAGACTCCTGAATAGCGGTGATAAGAAGTGAAAGATGGCTACATCGAGAATGGCGCAAATCTGGCGCTAATCGGGGCAGAAACAAGTTCTGGACTCTGATGCGCTGATCTGCTGAGTTGAATCTAGCAGATGACTAAAATTTGAATCAGGATATGAAGGCTGTAGATGTGTAGTGTTGCTCTCTATGAATCCACTGCTTCAAAAATGATCAAATCACGCTCAAAACGAGCACAAAATGGACGAGTTTTGGGGTTTAGGGGGAGGTAGAACAGTAACCAGGTTACTATTCACAGGAACAGTAATCGTTGATTACTGTTCACTATGAACAGTAATTAGAGTGATTACTGTTCACATGAAAAGTAATCAGTTTTTTTCTTTAGTTTTTGCTTCTTTTTCCCCTTGTTTTCTGTTTTTTCTGTTTTCTTTTTTTCTGTTTTTTCTTTTTTCTTTTTTTGCAAAGTAGATCTAGATCTAACAGTAATTATTTTTTTTTTGCAAAGTAGATCTAGAGATTTAGATCTAAGATTTTTGAAAGAGAGAAAATTTGAAGGGGATTGGGACCAAAGCTCTGATACCAAATTGATGTAATACATGATCGCAATCACTTTCGAATACAAATAAAAAAACTAGATTTTACAATAAATAAAATGAAAAGAGAGATTAGGGTTGGATAAAGAACCAGATAACTTTAGGCTTCGCACGGCTTCGCACCAAAAACTCAAGAGCACTCTCAAGAGAATTTTAACTAAAAAGATTTTAATTATTAATTGTCTATTTATTCATTGAGTTAAGCCTCTTTATATAGGCTCTTATAAAGTGAACTTCTCGGATATAACCGATGTGGTACTAAAAGAAAGATAAACAAAGTATAACATCTCAAAATAAGTTAAGACATGAAAAGACAACTGGCAACTGGCATGATGTCCTCATCAGTTCTATTCTTACATGACCGCCAAGCACGTCCCGACGGGTGAAACCACCGTTCTCCGGCGACTTGGTTCTAAAGCGCGTTATCCAGACTACACGACAGAAGGATCAAAGGAAGCTCGGGCCTAACTGGGAAGGTCCTTACACCATCATCACTCAGGGACACAAAGGATCATACACCTCGATTGATCAGGACGGAAAGATCCTCAAGAAGCAATGAAACTCTTTTCACTTGAAATAATACTGTGTAAAACCATGAAATATCCAATTAAAAGATTAAAGTTCTCTTATTTTGATATTGTATAACTTCTCTGAGTATGATAAACACTCCCAATAGCGTGCCCACAATGATTGCTCAGTCTACACCGGGTCCTCACCCTGATGGCTACCTGAGTGAGTCGACAGCCTATAAAGGGTCTTACCTTGACGGCTACCCCTCGGGGAGTTTTCTGAAAGATGGAGGCTCGCCTACAATGACTGCTTGAAGCTCAGCCTACATTGGGTCCTCACCCTGATGACTACTTGAGCGAGTCAACAGCCTATAGCAGTTCCTACCATGACGGCTACCCTTCGGGGAGTCTCCAGAAAGATGAAGGCTCGCCCACAATGACCACTAGGAGCTCAACCTACATAGGGTCCTCACCTTGATGGCTACTCGAGCGAGTCAACAGCTTATATCAGGCTTTACCCTGACGGCTATTCCTCGGGGAGCCTCCTGAAAAGGCGGAGGCGTAACCACAATGGCTACCCTGACAACATAGCTCCGCAGTAGGGATATCTCCCACTCGGAAGCGACATTGAGCCAAACTCCATTGCAAGGATTTCCCTCTCTCGGAAGCTCAACTCTGTAGCTGGGATTTCTCCCACTCGAAGGTAAAATTTGCAGGTGTCGCTGTAGGATAGACATCACACACGTCGAACCATTCCAAACAAGACAATCACAAGACAATCCAGGCAAGATCCAAACAATACTTACTTCCATTTCAATTACTGCTTTATTATAAAGTTTTTCAATTATATCCATTCAAATAAATACAAGCTTGGTTACATCTAACAAGAGTAATACAAAATCTATTACATATTCGTATCTTTCTTCAAAGAAAAAATAGATATACTTTCTGCCACAACCTCCATGACAACATCCAAAAGATGAATCCTAAACAAACAATCCACCATTTCTGGGAGGACGATGATATCGAGAACTCCCAGAAAAATGGCAGGACTAAAGATCACGTCTCGAACTGTAGGTTGTAGCCTCTAAGATAGTGATGATACCAACGCTAAGCCATAACTCTGAAGATGAACTTAGAGCAGAGGCAGGCAAAGCAACAACATTTAACATGAGTGCAGATGGCCATACACAGAGATCAGAACCATCATCAAACATGCCATGTGCTCCCCCTTCTACACACTGTAAGGAAGATAGGTGTTGAGCCTTAACTCCAGCCCAACCCGACCTCATCAAAGACCATACAGATATACTAGGCAAAGCAAGAGCCCTACCTATCATCCCTGACAGTCGGGCCTCGTCGCGAAGACTGACCTTCCTCGATGAGCCTATCGTGAAAGCTGACGTTCCTCGACGAACGAACTCCTGAACATCAAGAGCGCAGCAACCGTCTCCATCCTCTCCCTTTCCTTCCTCCATCGAATGAAGAAGAAAGAAGACATCAACACCCACCAAAATGCGAAAATTTGAAAGTAAGGAGTTTTCAAGAAGAAGCACAAATTTTCCCTCAAGTTTCTGCCATATTTATAGACGAGAAGGAAGCTTAAGCATCTATCGTTCAAATTTTAATCGCCAAGAAGATAAGAGATAGAGGAACTCAAGAAATTCTAGATAATTCCTTAAAACCTCGAGCGGCCACTTGATCAGAAGCCTACACGTATCGTAACGGATCGGATTCGAATCGTCGCACTCGATTCGCAACACCAACCTCGAGCACCTTGCCCCATTGAAAAATGACAGTTACCTGGCCGACGCTGCAATGGATAAGACGTGCATTTGAAGCTCTACCAGCCTGTAGAGGCATGCCACAAAAAGACAAAAATTGAAGTAACACCAACAACCCGCGTTCAAACTCAAGGGGTTAGTCTCCTTCTTTTCTCTCAAAGTCCTCGGGAGCACATAACTCCCGGGGCGAGTTATCGTCCTTCTGCCAAAGGGGGAAGCAACAGGAGCATTTGTAATGGTCAGTTTTTGACCTCCTCAAGATCACGACACGTGTCCATACATCCCTTGAACGATCGCTGACACGCATCCATACTCAGAATCTCTGAAGAAGAATCCTAATCTCATTTAAACTCTGAGCATTTTAAGGAGCCAAAGGATAGAGATAAACGAGTACCCCTATCTCCAAGTCAAATTTTCATTTGAGTCTAACAGTTAAACTCGAGAGCGGATCAACCACATTGGCAACTGGATAGACCCCACTAGATAAGACAAATATGGGCTCTACCAATTCAAATATGATGCTTGGCTCCAATCGCCTCCAAGATAAGCAATTGAGATAGGATAGATATTCAGATAGATGAGAACTCTGTAAACTTATCCAACAAAACACTTACAATAAATAATAGACCCCCTTCCATTGAGAGGGAGGACGATCAATCAATCCCAAAAACTCTAGCGCGTGAGATCAGTAGTCACCATTGTAATTTTGTCCGAATTATAGTGGAACCCTCTCTCTTGCACCGCAGTTTTTTTCCTTTTGGGTTTTCACGTAAATCTGCATGTTTGCTCTGATTTGATCTCTGAAATCCATCCATTAATCCATACAATTTGGTGCGTGGATAACTCCCCCCAGGAATTACCCATCGCACATACCAAGTTATCAACCAGGTTGACAGGCATTTCATTTTAGCTATATGGTCGAATTATATCTTTCTCGTAACATAGAAAGTTCTACATGTACAATGTGCACATTCAGCTTGATTCCAATTCTGGTGAATGCAGAAGCAATCTAGTTGCACAAATCCACAAGATAAGCATTTGTATTTTCCATAGATGCACCGGTTTGTTATCTCAAAGGATTGAAGTCGGGAAAAGGACAACTCTTAGCAGTAAGCAAGGGTCAGAAAGCATGTTCACAGATCAGAATGACAAAAACGGATCAAGTATCAGATACAGATTGCTCAATAAACCAGCCGCAAGTGGTCATGCTAGAATATTGCCGGCAAAGAAAAGATAACTATGTATTATATATATAACTAATCTAAGTACTACACACCCCCCCCCCCCCCCCCCCCCAACGCCAAAAAAAAAAACACACACACACACACATACTGGGCCCAGTCCAGTCATTAGCACCCACAGACAAGCAGGCCGGGGGGCACTATGCTAGTAAGATAATTGCTTTATTAAAATTATGCGGATGAGAAGGTTCTTACAGATCCTCAAACGTGTGTAACCAGATATGTATAAGTATCAGAATGTTTGACACCAAGTTACACCGTGACTTTTACATTTATAGTACCTAAGGAGTTAAATATCTCTGACTCATGCAGCTTTTAATTGTTAAGAGTATGTGAATTTTGCGTCCATAATTTAGTTTTTGCTGTTTATAGCTAAATTTGGAATCACAGTTTAAAGAACTATTATTCGACGACAATTAGCAGGACTTTCCTATCGCGAAGCAAATAATTTTAAACAAGGTTATTCATGCAAATAAAGAAAACATATTGGATGGGTATGAGTACTGAAAAAATCTACATAATCAAACTGCAGCATAACTGTAAGTCACTGAGGTTAATTTCAGTTTTTATTTATTAATACTGGAAGCAAAGGTTAATTTCAGTTTTTATTCATTAATACTGGAAGCAAAGGTGACTTGGTTTACCACTCGAGTTACCAAGAAAATCCTGTTGCAAGTGGAACAACCGTAAAACTGGGCTTTTCCCCCAAAAACACACTGAGGTTGATTTCAGTTTTTATTCATTAATACTGGAAGCAAAGGTGACTTGGTTTACCCACTCGAGTTGCCAAGAAAATCCTGTTGCAAGTGGAACAACCGTAAAACTGGGGCTTTTCCCCCAAAAACAAACAAATCGAAGATGAAATCCCTCCTTTACACGTATACCATAATTAAGCAGATATCTAATTTATTACGGCTAAATTTCCTTTTCTGCAAACAATGTAAACAAAAGACCAGAACTTCTCTTTCCATCACTCCAGTTTCAACCCACCATGCGAGCAAAAACAACACTACTGATACTAATAACAAGTGGAACTATTATACTTCTACTGTTTTCCTCTGACTTCCTATAACTTTGCCGGGTAGTAGGGCTTGAAGTTGTTGAAACGCATGCAATCATGAATGAGAGATGCTCGCAAACCACGGTATGTACAAACAAATAACACCCTCCCTCACTCTATCCCCTTTCTTCTGGTATCAGCCACATATGAGGAATTTTCACCTTCGCATTATCTCATACTTAAAGACTCCATGCTCCACATATATGTTAAAGCATATCATCAGAAAGAATTTGAAAATATACAGGGAAGTGGGTCAAATAGCAAGAAGTTGAGTTCCTCCAAGTTTATATATTCTCATCAATGCTGGTATTAAGAATAAAGCAGCCCATGCTTTAGCTCATTGGTGTTTGTGCTTACTACTACCATGTCCAAAAAGGCTTTTTGATAAAAGCTGAAAACAAGTACAACCTCTAATTTTGCACACCATGTACTACTATTTGCAATCAACAACACAATGAGATTACATTGACTTTTGTGCATGATAGATAAAGAAATCATCTTCATTCACCCTCTACTGCTTGAAACCAACTTTCATGGGAAGATCTACTTTGGACAGGAAAGACTATAGCTAGAGTTGATAAAAGTTTTTGTTTGTTTTGTCTCAAACAGTGATGTAGCTAATGTCTCAGTGTCATACATGTCAGGTTGCAAAGAGAAATGGCAAATGACAAATGGATGGAAGAAGAATAGAGGCCTTTATATGTCATTACTGATTCCTCACTAGTCATGTCAAGACTTCTGCACTTGACTTTCCCCAAGATTGCTAAAGACTCTAGGCATGATTTTCATACAGCCATGAATTGCTCTTAAAAGGTTAATGTTTTAGGCCCTTGCTTCAAAACTACTGATGTCTGCTACATGGGGGAGAGAGAAAAAAAATCTTCAAGGGGTGGTGCGACTCGACATGTACCAAAATTATTGTATCAGATAGAATACAAAATATGCTAACTACTCTTGGCAAGCTTTGTGGGATTTGTTGAACACTAAATTGAAGTTTTGTGCTGGCTCTTATCCTCAACTTAATAGCCAAGCCAAAGTTATTTAACAGTAATCTTGGAGATCTACTCCATTGCTTCATGGAAGATATGATTACTAAATAGTAAATACCAAACACCCTTACCTCGTTGACATGCTAAAGTTGGAGATCAAGTTAGGAAGCATTGGCACCCACAAGGTTCTTAAGAAGATTGATCCTAATGCATAAATTTTCGACTTTCTCAACAGCACTGGTAGCAGTGATGTCTTCAATACTGAAAATCAAACTCTTTACTCAGGTCATGCTGATGTTTCATTTTATGATGTTACAACTGCCCCCTTTTTCTCCAGCTTCTAATGTTAACGATGAGACTAAGGACATTAACCAAGCAACATTCTGGCCTCTTGCAATAGGAGTGTATTTATGGAAGTGAAGAAACCATGGTTAGATAGAATGTGAACTTCTAAAAGAGCAACTGGATCATGATCTCCACTAGACATGCCACTCGTCCTAATCATTATGACGCCACAAACGAGATGACATGTTGGCCGTGCAATTTATACACTCGGAGATGTGGAAAACACTACAAGAGAAGGGGCAATCTGAGTTTGAAGGCTAATATTGTCCTTTGGCAAGACTCTCAGTTAAAAATAGACATTAATCAGGCTTTTAAGTGGCAAAGTACTAACCATTTGCAGATGTTCCTGAAATGTTTCACGTGAAACCAACTGTATACCCACCTACAAAATCTTGAAATATATATATATATATATATATATATATATATATATATATATATATATATATATATATATATAAAGATAATAAATTTATAAAAGAACAAATGTCAAATATGATATCAACTTTAAGCCATGACCAGAAGCTAGAGACCGGTGAAAATATGAAGAATGCCACCAAGTGATATGTACTAGCAAAATTACATTAACAAATAAAATAAAATAACATTCAAAAATAATCCGAGAAAAGAACCTGACCACCATTCGCCTATTTCGCAATTAGGGCAACATCTATTTTTGGGTCGTAGAGGACTCACTATCAAAGGAAACAAGCAAAAGAGAAAATCTCACCCTGATGCTTAACCATTGGACAAGCATCCAACTGTTGTTGCAATCCTAATCCTAACACCAAGAAACCCACAATTACCAGCTCCTCACCGTAAAGGCAGCCAATAAACCATGCATTCCACTCGATCTCTGTGAAAGTCCTGGCCAAGGATTTAAAAATCAGCTTAGGCGGCTAAGTAGTCGCCCCCTAGGCTAGTCGGCTACATGTCCACTCAGTTTACAGGGTATTTGGGCTTATAGGCGCCTGCAGCGCCTGCCCAGTTAGGTAAGGCTCAGCCAGGTCTAGGCAGTCCAACTTCCTTTTAAGTTAAGTGGGTTCAACATGCTTTTAGGAAAAACCCTAAGCCCCCAAATCTCTTCTCCAATTGCTAGTAGTCACATCTCTCTTGAGTTCACTGACACCGACTAGGGTTCTTTCGATGCTTGTAAGGTTCTTGATGCCGACAGGATTCTCAATTTCTCTCTCTCCTCTAAAAGATAAGGTAAAAACACAATCTTTTTTTTGTTTTACATTCAATTTTAGATGTTAATAATTAAAATACATCAACAATTGACATGATACATCATTACATCTTCTTTCTCTTCTTTCACTTCTTAGATGTTATGTCTTTCTTTGATTTTTAATGTATTTTTTATGATCTTTCTAAAGTTTTTTGAACATATAACACATAAAAAAATTTAAAACATAAAAAAATAGAAAAACATCTAGTCCTCGCCTAGTCCCCTAAGCCCCAAGGCCGTGGCCTAGGCCCGCCTAGCGCTTTCTTAAACCTTGATCCTGGCAGCCATGAAGTTAAAAGCCAAGCTAATGTTGTCTGGCAGAAGGCGGGCATTGATGATCTTTTTGGTTGTCGAACAAAATCATCTCGGTGTAGTTAATGTCTTTCTAGTCCTCGCCCTGTGACAATAATCTATCGTATAAGAGAAACTTATATTGGGTTTCTTGAGATAGTGGTAGAAGAAAATTATAAGGATAGCGCTACCAAAGCACATGAATTGGACGTCATGGATGTCAAGGGAGTGGCCATATTATAAAGAGGTAAGGACACATCTTGGAGGATTTGGGAGGATTGCTCGGAGAGGTCAAAGGTGGTTTTGATAGCGGGGATTATGATGTCCAGGGACATATTTTGTTGTGTGGAAATGAGGCTCTTGAAGAGTAGTACTAGTTGAAAGATGGAGATCTATGAGTTTGATAGACTAGCCGAAAAGGTAGAGAGATTGTCAATATTGTCACACTCGTCTTACATTAGTCCTTTAGCGCAGACAGGAGGAGTGGGGCGCACGGTGCTGGACTGACGGAGGTGCTGGACTGAGTCGCCCAGATCGAAGTAGCAATCAGACTGACCGAGGAAGTGAGAGTTAGGACACGGAGTCGGCAGTTGTCAGAGCTTGCCCCCTGAGTGATTCTTTTTAATGTCTCTGTTGTGCCTTTTAGTTGTTAGGCCGAGAGTCTGAGGTAGGTTATAGTCGTCAGGGTGAGGACCCGATATAGGATGTCGGAGTGATCATCAAGAGTGCTTCTATCATTCAGGAAAACCTCTGTGTAGATCTAATTGTCAGGGTGAGGACCCGATATAGGCTGTCAGAGTGACGTCAGGAACGCTTTCATCTTTCATGAGAGCCTCCTTGTAGGTCAAAGCCGTCAGTGTAAGAACCCAATATAGGTCAGAGTGACCATAAGGAACGCTTCTATCTTTTAGGAGAACCTCCGTATAAGTTTAGCCGTCAGGGTGACGACTCGATATAGGCTGTCGGAGTGACCGTCAGGAGCACTTTCATCTTTCAGAAGAGCCTCCATGTAGCTCTAAGCCGTCAGGATAAGGACCCGCTATAGGCTATCGGAGTGACCGTTAGGAGTGCTTCTATCTTTCAGGAGAATGTCCATGTAGGTCTAAGCCGTTAGGATAAGCACCCAATATAAGTTATCAGAGTGACCATCAGGGACGCTTCTATCTTTCAAGAGAACCCCCGTGTATGTCTAATCGTCAGGGTGAAGACCCAACATAGGTTGTTAGAGTGACCGTTAAGAGTGCTTTCGTCATCTAAGAGTGACTCTGTATAGATAGCGACTATCAAGAGCGCTTCTGTCATTCAAGAGTGACTTCGTATAGGTCTGAGCTATCAGGGTAAGGACCTGATATAGGCTTTTGAGTGACCTCTAGGACCGCTTCTGTCATTTAGGCGCGACTCCATAGCTCACGACCATCAAGAGTGATGTTATTCAAGAGTAACTCCGTATGAGTATGAGTCCTCAGGATAAGGACCAGATATAGGCTTTTGAGCGACCATCAGGAGCGCTTCCGTCATTCAGGAGTAAGTTCGCATATGTAACGACCATCAAGAGCGCTTCCGTCATTCAGAAGTGACTCCGTATAGGTCTGAGCCATCAGGGTGAGGACCCGATATAGACTTTTAAGCGACCGTCAGAAGCACTTCCATCATTCAGGAGTGACTCCGCATAGGTCTGAACTGTCAGGATGAGGAGCCGATATAGACTTTTAAGCAACCGTCAAAAGCGTTTCTATCATTCAAGAGTAACTCTGTATATGAGCGCTTTCATCATTCAGAAGTGACTCTATATATGTCAGAGCCATCCGGGTGAGGACCTGATATAGGCTTTTCGATGCATTTTTGAGATTGTAGGAAAAGAGTTGATGCACAATTGTGAACTTTTTCATCGAATGGGAAGTGGATCATACATAATGCCGCTTTAAATGAAAAGAGTTACATTGCTTCCCGAATGTTTTTTTCGTCTAGGTCGACGATGGTATATGAGCCATTGCCACCTCTGACAATCATAGTGTATGATCCTTCACAGTTTAGTTGGAGCTTCCCCGTGCTTTTCTCCTTGGTGCTATGATGATGCGCTTTAGAACTAGATCACCAACTTGGAATTCACGAGCCTTCATCTTCTTGTGATGGGCTGACTATCTATTGTTGGTAGACAACAATGCGAATCTAAGCTTGTCGTCTCACCTTGTGATGAGCTCGCTTGATCTGTTGTTGGAAGGCGACAATATGAATCTGAGCTTGCCGTCACCTTTTCTCTGACTGATCTTGGCCCAGGCGAAGTTGAGCGATATTCTGGTCCCAACTGACTTCTTCTGTCCAGAATGTTGGCATGTAAATATTGACTGAAATGATGGCCTCCGTCCCATAAGCTAATGAGAATAGCGTATCACCCGTCGGGATGTGTTTGGTGGTCTGGTATGCCCATAGCACTCTGGAGAGTCTCCACCCACTTGCCATTTGCTTTGTCTAGGCTCTTGTACAGACTATCCAGGATGTACGATCTCGGCCTGGCTATTGCCTTGTGGATAGCAGAGAGTGGAGAATCAGTAGGTGATCTTATATTTGGTACAAAAGCTTGCCACCTGCTTGCTGGAGAAGTACATCTCGTTGTCAGATGATGGTATAAGGAAGCCCAAAGCGATATACGATATTCTGCTAAAGAAACTTGACTATGTGTTATCTCCTGACATCAAAGAGTGACACCGCTTCTACTCACTTGGTGAAGTAGTCTGTGACTACATTAGAAATTTGAACTGGGGTAGCGCTCGGGAAAGAGGGCTACCACGTCTAGCCCCAACTGCAGGCCAAGAACTCTACAGAGTATGAAGGTCCGAGCTCGGTCTGTTTGAAAGAGAAACTCTGCAATTGCGGACATTCTTCACATAAGCCTTGGCATTTTGAACATCTTGGGCCAATAATACCCCCGGTTGATGACTTTGTGAGTAAGGGATCGAGCTCCCGCATGGTTCCTGCAATCACCATCATGGATCTCCCACATTACTCTTACGGCTTCCTCTGGACCGAGGCATCTCAAGTACGGTCGAAGTGCAGTTTGGAGTAAGACTTCTTGAATAGGTCTTTGAGCAGTAGGCATCTGGTGGTGAGATGCTACAACTTATGAGCTTTAGCCTTGTCTCTGAGGAGTGTTCCATCTTTGAGATAAGATATGACATGATCC
Source organism: Agave tequilana (assembly GCA_038442645.1). Classification (NCBI taxonomy): domain Eukaryota; kingdom Viridiplantae; phylum Streptophyta; class Magnoliopsida; order Asparagales; family Asparagaceae; genus Agave; species Agave tequilana. The sequence continues at coordinate 35,622 of JAVJIF010007738.1, forward strand.
CACCACTTTGGAGAAGTATCTAGATGCAACACTTCCTCGTCGAACTTGTTGATGCTTGGTTTTGAGATGTACTCAACAGGGATCTCGCGTCTGAATTGGAGGTCGACAACTGATGCTAACATTGCCAAGGAGTTGACGTAACTGTTCTCGGATCTCAGGACTTGAATGAAGTTGCAACATGAGAATTTAGATTTCCAAGTGGTGACGATCTTCAGGTACGCGACCATCCGATCATCTTTGGATGTGCATTCTCTGTTGATTTGGCTCACTATGAGTAACGAGTCGCAACAAACCACAAGGTCCAATGGTAGCCACTATCTTGAGACATGAAATGATAACTTTGTAGTCGACCTTATTGTTGGTAGCGCGAAGTTCGATAGTATAAGATTACTCGATTATGGAACCTCTGGGGTAGTGAGGACTATTTCAACTCCGTCAACCCCTGCCATTTGATGCTACGTCTACGTTCAAAATCAACCCTTTCAAGAGGTTGCTGCAACCTGTGGGGTCCTGACATGACTTTGACAATGAAGTCCACTAAAACTTGCCCCTTGATTACTGTCTTCGGTTCGAAGGTGACTCTAATGGGTCTGATCTCCGTGGGCCACTTCGCTATGCTCTCAATGGCCTCAGGAATATCTATTATGGCTCTCAGAGGGTATTCCGTCAGCACGATGATAGGGAAAGATTGAAATTAATATGTTAACTTTCTCGTAGTGATGAAGAAAGTAAAAAATAAGTTTTTTAATCCTTGTATACCTCGTTTGGGTGTCAATCAAAGACTTGCTAACGTAATAGACCGGCTTCTAGACGCCTTCATCCTCCCAGACCAAATTGCACTCGCGATAGTGTCAGAGACTGCGAAATAGAGAAACAATGTTTCGTTCGGAAGAAGCTTGGATAGGAGTAGCGGAGACGCTATATAAGCCTTCAGACTCCGGAATGCTGCTTCACACTGCTCGTCCGAGTGGAAGTCAGCTTCATTCTTCTTGATAGCCTGGAAAAAGGGCTTGCACTTGTTAACCTGCTGAGGAATCGGTTGAGGCCAACAAGGCGCTCGTTAAGGATTTGGACCTCCTTGATGTAAGTGGGAGATTTCATCTCCAGTATTGTGGATATCTGGTTGAGATGGATTCTATTCCCCGCTGAGTAACCAAATACCTGAGGAATTTGCCGGAAGCTACTCCGAAAGTGCACTTCTCTGGGTTGAGCCTCACATTGTATTTCTGGAGGAGAGCGAAAACTTCCTCTAAGTGTTGTACATGGTCTGAGCGCTCGAGACTCTTCACGGCATGTCGTAGATATAGACCTCCATAGTGCGTCCGATCAACTCCTTGAAGACTTCATTGACCAGTTGCTGAAAGGTGGCTCCGATGTTCTTCAACCCGAATGGCATCACTCTATAGCAGTAGATGGCGCGATCAGTGGTGCGGCTAATTTTGTCCTCATCTGGTGGATACATTTTGATTTGATTATGCCCGGAGTAGGCATCCATGAAACTGAGGAGTTGATGACCCGCTGTTGCGTCGACCATCTGGTTTATGCTGGGTAGCGAGAAGCTACCTTTGGGATAAAGCCTTGTTGAGATCTATAAAGTCAATGCAGACTCTCAACTTCCTATTCTTCTGCTTTACTAGAACTGGTTGGCAAGCCATTCTGGGTAAAAAGTTTTATGTGCCTGGAGGTGTTCTGCACTCTTCTCCGTGGTCGTCGCTTTATGTGCTTGGAGGCATTCTGCGTTCATCTTCTGTGGTCTTTGCTGTATTGGTTTGGCTTCGGAGCGGATAGACAACTTGTGACACATAATTGTTGGGTCGACTCTAGGCATGTCAGTTGGGGACCATGCGAACACATTTAGGTTCTTGGAAAGAAACTTCTGGAGTCGGGTCTTCTCGTGTGTAGGAAGTTCGGATCTGGAGAACTTCCTCTTCCGACTTGCTGTTCGAAGCTTCCGACTCGGAGGAAGAGTCAGGGTCTTGGCTTTCACTGCTTTGTGATTGCTATTGTGTAGCTAGCTACTTTTGCTTCTTGACCGTGGGGAAATCTTCGTTGGAGGCTATCTTTGCAGTCTTTGGCCTCAAGCCAGACTTCTTCCTGGCGATGGCGAAAATAGTTCTGGACATAGCTTGGTCCCCTCTGATGTCGGTTGTCCCAATCAGAGTGGGGCATTGCACTAATTGATGATAGGTAAATGGTACGACTTTCATCATGTGAAGCCACGGCCTCCCGAGGATTGCATTGTAAGGAGACTCCACGTCAACCATATAGATTTATGTGATGCGTTGTAGGGGTCTACGTGAACTAGGAATGCAACCATGCCCGGTGAGTCGCTTCGTTCCAATCAAACCCCTACATATGAGACTGGGTTTGAGATCATTGCTTTGGTGATTTTCGGGATGTCCTCCATCCTGTCCAAGGTACCTCGTACAAGATGTTGACAGAGCTCTCTCCATCGACCTCTCTCTCTCTCTCCATCACGAGGACCTTGGATACCCAGCAATTGCTGATGATTATAGTGACGATCAAGGCGTCATTGTGTGAGAAGTGAACGGTCATGGTGTCAGCATCCGAGAACGAGATTGGTCTGCTTGGAGTTGGAGGCGATCCTTATCAGCACCACAGGGTTTCTGCTCCTACGAGCTTCATTAATGTAGATGGTTTTTTGGGGAAGCGCCGAAGACGTATTGACTTCTTGATACTAGATGAGAGTCCAGTTGACCTAACCCTCTTACTGCGAGGCCTCTGGGTCCTCCTTCTGTACCTTAGTCTCCGAAGGCTGCCAAGGGTTAAGGATAAACTCCTTAAGATATCCTCTATTTACCAGCTCCTGAAGTTGTCTCTGAGAGAGCAGCAATTCATGGTATGGTATCTTATTCCGTCATTAAGACGCAATTCTCCGGCTCTGAGACCCTTCAGATTAGGCAAGAGTGGCCTCGAGATGGTGTTGAAGACATGGTCCATGGAGATTTTAAACAAAGTAAAGTCGGCTTCCTCTCTATAGGACTTTGCAGGATTCCGCGGAGGTTGTTTGTGATTGCGCCGGAAGTTCGATTCTGAGCCTTCTTTGGGAAGGAAGGTTGTGCCTACGGTTTCTCCCTTTATCCTCCCCCTGGTAAAGCAGTCGACTGCGCTCCAAGTCACATCCTCGATCTGGATGTACTTCCGAATGATGTCCCTCATTTTGGTGGCTTCGTGCTTCACCAAGCACTTGTAAAAGGAGTGATTTGCAGCCCATTAATGAACGTTGCGGCAGCTATGTCATCATTACAGTTATACACCAATGCCATTTGGCTTTAGAAATAACTGACATAGTGCTTGAGACTCTCCTCAGGCTTCATCTTGATAATGAGTACGTGATTGATGTTCTTCTGATCCCGCCGAGAAGCGTATTGGTGATAGAAAGCCTGCTTCATCTCTTCGAAGCTCTAGAGTGAGTACCTCGAGAGAGATAGTAGAACCAGCCGTAAGTGCGTCTTTGAGACTGGAAGGGACACGTGACTCAACAGGAAGTCATTGTGAGAGTGAACTACCATCTTGTCCTGGTATTGCAGGAGGTGTTGGATGGGATCTATCACCCCAGAGTAGTATTCGAAGCTTGGCATCACAAATTTCTTGGAGAAACAGTGAGAGGTGATTTCCTTGAAGTGGTAAATCAGAAGTTCTCAGGCCGCAAGGCTCCACCTCCTTCCAGAGTTGTTGGCTTGCCTCTTCGAACCGCCTCCGAATAATCTCCTCAATGTCCTCGAGCGAGGGACCTTCGAAGCTTTGTGGAGGCCATAATTCTCGAAGAGCTTGTCATCATTTGATTCAGATCTGACGCGCCTCTGATTACTCTCAGAGTAGGTAGTGCTCGCACTAAGATGTGGTAATAGGGGAGCTCGAGATTTTTCTGCCCCCCTCATTCCTTGTGGACAGAGACTTCCAAAGGATCTTAATCTGAGTGGCGAGTTGATTTTGGACACGGCTATCGCGTCTCTCTCTAGAGCGGCCCTCTCATGTTTATGAGTCACCTCCACCGGTTGCTCGTCCAATTGCCTTTGGAGGCTGAGAACATTTGGTGCCCTTCGGTGACTAGCTGGGTTTCCTGCCTGTTAGTCCCTTCCTCCAGCACAGCAGTCGGGAAAGAGTCTCTTCCCTGACATCCTCGATATGAACCTCAAGGTGGGGTAGATGAGCATCTATAAGCTTATAGTCCCCAATATCAATAAACTTACCTTTAGAAGTGATGGCGGTGGCGGCATAGGATGAGCTCTTCCTTGTTGGAGCCATTTCGTTTAGCGAGGCTTTTTGAGGAAAGTTGGGGGAAAGGAGAGATTTTGAGTGTGGATTCAAGCTCTCAATGAAAGCACTAAAATGTGAAGGGAAATTCTCTAGAAATTTTTTCATACCACAAGTTGTAAGTGAATGGGCAGATGTAAGCAATCGCAGACAATAGAAAATTACATGAAAAACCTGAAAGGGAAAGACAATAAACTCAGAGAGAGAGAGAGAATACACCATAGATCTAATGATTACAATGAATTTAGCAGGGTGATCTGTGATTACAAGTTCTAAGATTTTCAAATCAACAGCTGTGAACCACTAGAGTTTTTGGTAATCAATATGAATCAACCCTCTTCTCGATGAAAAAGAAGAAGTATTTATACCCGCCCGAGCTGTTTTCGTGGATGCAGATATCTCAAAACCCCATAACTTCATGATTCACGCGGTATGAACTCCTTGTAATCGCCTAGATTGTACCGCTTAATTGTAGGATCGCTATGCAGAGATATCCTTCAATATCCATAACTTTCCGTATTGATATAGAAGCGTTACAATGTTTATAACATGAGGATGATCTGGCGGTATAGTCAGGTATGTGAATCACAGGGGTCGTGCTATCCAGCTGTAAGTAGCGCGAAAGTAGCAAGCTCCGGAGGGTTCTTTATGTTGGAGCCTTGAGTGGCTCCGAGAAAGATTTTTATGCCAAAAAGAGATGATCCTTCTATTGGTCATTGGCGTCCCGGAGAGTCGTGCGGCTCTTGGTAAGTGATGTCTGATTAGATGTAGGCTCGGAGTAATCCTGAGGCTTTCCTCTTGGGCCCATATCAGACTAGTAAGTGAGCTGAGCTCACTGGCAGAGAAGTGGAGCCTCCAGTTGTCTGGACACGTGTCGTGATCTTGACGAAGGTCAAAATCTGACCACTACATATATATAAAAACTTACTTAAATATAATAAATGTAAATAAATGAATAAATCTGTTAAGTCATGAGTTTGATACCTGTATGCCATGAGGTATCAAGCCATGATGTAAAAATAAGAAACTAACTGTGGTGTTCAAAATGTCACCAAGTGACTTGCACTAGCAAATTACATTTAAAAATAAAATAAAATGACATTTAAAATTGTCTGAGGAAAAAACATACGACCGTTCTCCTTTGTTCAAACTCAGGGCCAAAAGTTATTTTTCGGTCATATAGTTACTCATTGTCGACGAAAGCAAAGCGAAAAAGAAGACCTCTTATTGATGCATAACCATTGATAAGCATCCAGCTGTTGTCGCAATCCTCATCCATGGTGTCAGGCACTGAGCAATTCAGAGGTACCACCTCCTCGCCATAGAGACACCGATAATCTAAGTATTTGAACTCGATCACTATTGAAAGTCCCGACAGCCATGAAAGTAAAGGCCAAGCTAACGCTTTCTGCACGAAAAAGGATGTCGATGATCCTTTTGGTTATCAAACATTATCCCGGCATAGTCAGAGTCATCTTCCTCATCCTCACCTGTGACAATATAATGTGTCATAGAAGTGAAACTTGTAGTGAGGTTTCTTGAGATAGTGATAGAAAAAAACGTGATGGTAGCGACACCAGTGCACATGAATTGACGACTGAATGTCGAGAGAATGGGCATATTTTAAAGCCATGACTATAAAAAATGGCAGATAAGGAGGTGAGAATGCATATCTAGCGGGATCTCGGAAAGGACCTCAAATTTGTTAGCAGCGAACATAATGTGAAAGGACATTTCTTTCGTGGTGTGGAGATGAGGTACTTGAAGAGTAGTGTCTTTAAGAAGATGGAGATCTATAAGTTAGATGAAATTAGCTGAAAAGTAGTGAGATTTCTAATACTGTCGCATATTAGTCCTTAGGACGTGGAGAGGAGAGAACTAGAGTGGGGCTTAGAGAGGAGGAGAGGAGAAAGATGAGGACAGGAGGTGTGACTTGATTGACCCCGCGTTAAAGGTAACAAAAGAGAAGACCGCGTGAGAGAGAGGGGAGGAAAAAGAGAAAGAGAGACGCAAATATATCATTTTTGATTCCTTAGTAAGATTCGCAACTAACTAATTAGCCATGATCAAACCTACACGCACAAACTTACTGCATACATATGCACATATATACACTCTCAAAAAGAAACATGCACATACAATTTTATATTCCTTTTCATATGCCTGCACACACATTTACATTCACATATGTGGACAATGAAATATAAACAAATACTTATACGTAAATAAACATTCATATATACATACATATATCTACATATATACATATATACACAAATATTGACACGCATACATAATATCCATGCATACATGATGTAAATACACACACATACATTCACACATATAGACACAACGAAATATTACAGATACAATTATACAAACATTTACATTTACATATACACATATTGACATACACACATGTATACACAAATACCTACAAACATGCATAACACATCGAATAATACACAAATACTTATATACAAACATTCATATCTACATATACATATTTACATATACACACATACACAAATACACACATGCATACACAAATACATACACGCATATCCCCTCCGTCGTCTATCACCCCTCCACCGCGCCCCTCCCGTCTTCCAGTCCCTGCGTACCTCACTTCCCTCCAGTCCATCCCTCCTTTTCCCTTCCCCTCCCTCCCCCTTCCCGCCGGCCTCTTCCTCTTCCTCTCCCTCCCCTTTTCTGCCCGCCATCCCCTCCCCCTTTCCTCTTCCCCTCTACGCCCCTTCCCCTCCCTCCCTCCCCTCCCCCCGATCGTCTGTTCAGTCACGTCTGGCCGAACATATATAGATCTACATCACTTTATTACATAACATCCACGCATACATGTAAATTCACTTTGTGCTACTAAACTTGAAAAATAAAATAATGAGTCTAGAATATAATAATATAAAAAAATATTTAAAGTATTCGAGTATACATTGCTTGATTGTCTTAATAATGAAGGGATGTAGATATGTTTTGCAAATTTTAATTGTAATAAATAGGCATTTAACTATAATATTGATATTTATATGCAAAAAATAATATAGCCTATAAAATAATAAGTGGCAAATAAGTAACATCTTGTAAATATTACTGAAACGCTTCACCAGAAACCACCCGAATTACCACCTACAAATAAAATCTTGAATAATATATATAAATACTTACTGTAAAGATAATAATGTAAATAAAGGAATAAGTATGTTAAGTCATGAATTTGATACCTTTATGCCATGACGTGAAATGAGAAACTGACTACGTGATCAAAATGCTGCCAAGTGACCTGCACTAGCAATATATATTAAAAACAAACTAAAATAACATTAAAAATGGTCTAAGAAAAGAACATGATCACCATTCTCCTTTGTTCAAACTCAGGGCCAAGAGTTATTTGGTCATATAGTAACTCTTATTGTCAACAGAAGCAAGAAAAAAAGAAGACCTCTTATCGTAGTCCTCATCCATGATATTGGCCACTGAGGAATTCAAAGGTACCACCTCCTCACCATAGAGACAGCCGATGATAATCCAAGTTGTTGGACTCGATCCTATTGAAAGTCTCTATAGCCATGAAGTTAAAGGCTAAGCTAACGTTGTCTGGAGAAAGCAAATCGACGATCCTTTTGGTTATCAAACAATATTATCCCAGCATAGTTGGAGTCATCTTCCTCATTGTCACCCCGTGATAATAATGTATAGAAGGGGAAGGTTTCTTAAGATAATGATATAAAAAAGCGCGTTGGTAACAACACTAGTGCATATGAACTAACGGCATGAATGTCAAGGGAGTGAGCAGATTTTAAAACCATGGCTATATAAAGTAGTGGATAAGAAGGTGAGGATGTACATCTTGGAGGATCTCAGAGGGAAGCTCAGAGAGGTGAAGATGGTTCCATTAGTAGCAATCACGATGTGAATGGGCATTTTCCTTTTGGTGTGGAGATGAGGTGCTTGAAGAGTAGTTTCTTTGGAAAGATGGAGATATATAAGTTTATGAAATTAGCTGAAAAAGTAGCGAGAATACTAATACCTGCGCACATTAGTCCTTAGGACGTGGAGATGAGCTAACTAGAGTAGTGCATAGGGAGGTGAAGAGAAAAGGGGCGAGGATAAAACACATGACTTGATTAACCCCGCGTAAAAAGAAAATGAAAAGAGAGAGAAGACCATATATGCCAGAGAGGATAGAAAAAGGAGAGAGGAACGAAAAGAGAGAGAACCACGTGCAAGAGAGAAGAGGAAAAGGAGAAAGAGATAAATATATTATTTTTGATCCTTAGTAAGGTGCACAACTAACTAGTTAACCATGATCAACCCTCCATTAATCAATGTACATACAAAAAACTACATACATAATTACATATACTTACATGCATATGCACATATACACACACTCAAAAAGAAACAAACACATACAAATTTATTTCCCTTTTTCATATGTCTATATACACACAAACACACATTCACATATGTAGACACAATGAAATATACACAAGAACCTATACACAAATATTCACATATACATACACATATCTATATAAACACAAATACCTACACTCATACATAGCATCATACATACACGATGTAAATATACACACACACATACATTCACATATATAGAAACAACAGAATATAAATAAATACAATTATACGAACAAACATTAACATTTACATATACCTACAGATATACATAACACATCAAATTATGTACAAATACTTATACACAAACAAGCAGTCACATCTACATACACATATCTATAAATACACACATATACACAGATACATGCATATACATAACATCCATGCATGTAAATCCACTTTATGTCACTGAAACTTAAAAAAAAAATGAAATAATGAGTCTAGAATATAACAATGTGAAAAAAAATTATTTATAATAATGATTTGTTTTGCAAACTTCAGTTGTAAATAAATAGGCATTTAATCATAATATTGTATTTATATGCGACAAAAATTTAATATAACTTGTGATATTATAAATGACAGATAACTAACCGCTTGTAAATATTTCCAAAATGTTTCATGAAAAACCACCCGAATTATCACCTACAAACAAAATCTTGAATAATATATATATAAACTTATTGTAAAAATAATAAATATAAAAAAAGGAATAAATGTGTTGATACTACAAAAAGTCAGAACATTGCGAAACGAACCTCGTCATCGGTAGCCTAAATCCCAGCGCCAGGACCTGGATATGCATATATACGTCATCATTAGGCGGAGCCTGAGAAACATCAACACCATGGGGGCAAGACTCGACTTTGATCCTCAGGTTCAAGCGAAAGCCACATACATACTTATCCACCTCCTCCTGATTACGGGGCCTGAATGTTTTTGGATCGAAGTCTATTCCGATATTGTATAATGGAAAGCTCTCTTCCCCTTCTCTGATGCAGCCATTCCCTTGCCCATATCGCTAGACAAACTAGATTTCTCTCTTCTTCATCGTAACAGAAATAAGTAATTAGATATTTAAACAGAGCTGAACATTTACAGCCTTATCCAACAAACACTAACTGGATAAATAGTTTCCAACGTGAAGAGGCATTCCAACGTGAAGATTTGCTAGACCCATCTTCATAATTTCAGTGTGTGGATAAATTTCATAAGAAACTACCCATAACATTTGGTATTTTCATTGAGATCTTTGAGTCTACACTCCTCATAGGCAGCCGGAGCCACAAGCCCAGTGACGAGAGCAGTTGGCAGAAAGCTTGTTGCCAAAGGCGCAACATTGCTGGACAGAATGCTCGGAGATGTCTCAACTGAAATATATCTAGAGGTGGGTGAATAGGTGTACAAGCTAATCTAATGATAAATGATGTGAAATTAAAAAACTATTTATGCAATCACTAAAGCTATTAAGCTAACACACAAAGTATAACACAAGAGCTATTTATGCAAACTAAAGTTATTAAGCTAACACACAAAGTATAACACAAGAGCGTAGCCGAATTCCCGGTGAAGGGCTCTGGACTATCTCATCCAGATTTCTCTAGATTAAGAGTTGAGGTGCCACTATGGCTCTATTGGTTGAATACAAGTGTGAGTAAACAATTCCAAGCATATATCGATTGAGCACAAGATATATCAAGCATATAAAGAGATAAACAATATAAGCATGCAAGATATATGAATACAAGTGAGAGAGAGATGAGCAATCGCAAATACAAGAGAATTATTTTGAGGTTCGAGTACCCTTACTCTACGTCCCCGCCTTCAATACTATGAAGGATTTCCACTAGAATCGATCCCACAAGATCACTCGGTACCGCAACATCTACAACAAGTTCACACTAGAACTCTTAGACCCGCAAGTCCCTCACTTGTTCCCGCAAGAACAACACACGCAAGCACACAAGCTTGCCGATGCCGCACCTCTACACCGAGCTCCCACAAGAACTCGTCACAACATGAACCCGCAAGTTCGCCTCCTCAAATACAAAGATTAACACTTGGTGATCTCTATACTTTGATCACCAAAAACACTCTCACAACAAAGCTCTTATAGGATAGATATGGCAATGAAAAACTCAAGCTTTTGTGAGAAAAACTAGGATAGATTTGTGAAGAAAAAACTCAAGAAATCCTTTTGAATAACACAAGAGAATCACTCTTGTAAACACTCTTTTTGATATAGAATTCAAGCTCTAAAACTTGTTGGAGAACCTCTAAGAAAGGTAGGAAAAACTGGCTCAAAAACCCTCTTCAAATCTTGTGAAAAACAAGCCAAAATAGCCCCCTTTTATAGAATTCAGAAATATAGCTGTTGGGATCAAATCTGCAGGTCAAATGACCTGTCGATCGACCAGCCAACTGTCATATTTTTGACCATTGGGACTGCCGGTCGACCGCACCCTGGTCATGACCTGTCGGTCGACTGGTCGGTCGACCGAGGCAAGATCTATAGAGTACTTTGAAGTACAAATATGCGTGATAAAAAATCAACACATTTATAAACTTTTTGAACCCATTTTGTGATATAGAAATTTAGCCTCAAACAAAAATTTGTATTTTTCAAAATCAATCTTCAATTTGAAAAATGATTTTTCTAAAACTTCTTCAAATACAAAAATAAAATTTTTAAACACTTTTGAAGTTTAGTGTGTATGGATATGATCCAATACACATATAAGATGAAATATCTATGTTTTTGATAATAAGCTCTAAAATTAATTTTAATAAATACAAAACTCAAACACATAATAATGAAACATCAAATAAGTTTTTCTAAACATTTGAACCAATAATGTGTATGGATGAAATCCAAAACACATATAAATCATATAAACTTGTTTTGATGAAATCTAATCATGAAACATAAGGATGTATATTTTGAAGCTCAAAATCAAAACGGTATTTTCTTAAACTGAAACTATTTTATGAAAACACATATAAATTTTGTGTGCGTGTATGAGCTTGAGCAATCTACAACTAATCTATCCTTTATATTTAATCTAAAATAAAATCTTAACACTTCAAACATGACACAAGTCTTGAAAACCTTCTCTTGAAAATCTTCTTTTGAAAATTTTCTTCTTCATCTTGACTTGGTCCAAACCTAATCCATTTGCTAAACTCCTCCTTGAGTACTTGATGCGATCTTAATGCGTGAACTCTTGAATCAACACGTGCTAGCATCAAAACTTGACTTCGAATCTTTTGTTGAAGCTAAACACCTACTAAGATCTTAATCAAGTGTCTGAAATTATATAAACACAAGATCATTAACACTATAACTACATGAGTTAATCATCATCAAAATTAGAGTGATGGGCCTTTGGGCCAACAATCTCTCCCTTTTTGATGATGACAAAACTCATAGAGTTATATATGCATGGATTAAAAATAAGCTTCATAGAAGCTCCCGCTTAACTCATGCATAGCAATAAACAAATAAATATTCAATAAAAGCTTATACACTAAACAAAACATATATGCATAAATACCAATATTAAGCATGCATATAAAAACTCTCTAAATTCTTCTCCCTCTTTTTGTCAATTCATCAACAAAAGGGTGAGGACAATCAAACAATAAAGATGTATATGTGATATACATTTATGAAAAGAAAGACGTAAGTAAAGTTAGCTCCCCCTGCATGCATGCATTACATGGAGAAGGAATGACTAGACCCTAACCCACACAAAGCATAATATGCAATGTATAAACGGAGATGTTAAGCTCTCCCTACAAACGTGTATCACATAAAGAAGAGAAGTCAAGCTCCTCAATATGTAAACTACACTCAACATGAATCTATATATAGAGGAGATGTTAAACTCCCCTTGCATATAGGCAATACATATCAACAAATTTTAAAACCACTTTTTAAAACAAAATTTTGAAATTTCTTGAAGTCAACAAAATAAATTATGATCAATGAAATTAAATTGTAGTTGACAAAAATAAAAGTTGGTACCACTTGTAGAGAAACAAAAAAATTTAAGACACCAATCGTAGATTTTGATACCAATTGAAGGTAATACATGAAGTATATTTTAATACCAAATAAATATTAATTGAAATCAATACATAAGCTTGTAAAGATATCAATTAACATTTGGAATAAAATTAAGCTTAACATAAACATAATTTGTGTTTTTAAGTATGTAAAGATATTATAAAACAGGCACAATCAAATCATATATATGTATGTATGAAATTGGAATTACCAATTAAAATTGATACTAATTGAAATTTGAAGCATACATATATAACAAACACATATGAGTATACAAAAATGAAATAACATGGAGATCATGTGTATAACTCGTACCTACCACCCTATTCACGCACAAATTTAAAAGATATTCAATAAGACATGGTCGCCCAACCATCCGCCCTTTAAGGGTAAAAATTTTTAAAAATAAGATTTGAAAATAATTATAGATTGAAATACTACCAAGTGAAGAATAAATAACTAGTTTAAAATAATTTTTAAAAACTAGTTAAAAATCATTCAAACATGAAACTAAACATATATCCCATGAAGCATTGCTAAGTACACAAAAATTGACACTCAAGATTTAAAAGGCTCAAAAATGTGCTCATAAAATAAGTATATGAGTAAATAAATGAAATGTGAGTGCACAAGAATGATGTGAATAACATATTCATGAAAATAATCAATAAGGTTTAAAACAAATATGAAATTCTTTTATCAAAAATATGAAAATCATCAAAACTAAAATTTTCATCGAAACTAAACAAGCATTAAGGCATATGTATGTTTGGATGAAATTAAAGATATTCATATATATCCAAATATAGACTAGTCCACAAACGTATATTGCATGAAAGCAAGTGGCTCTAGGATATACATGTATATTTATAAATTTTAGACAAAAACAACATATACATGAAGCTAAACAAATACAAAAATAGGAAAAATAAGTGTAAATGAGAGAATCGTCAAAACTAGGTCATATAAGTACATGTAATGAGTACAAATAAGCAATGAAGCACAAACATATAATAATCAAGTGTAGCTCACTACTGTTGACATTCTAAAAAGACAAGGCTCTCAGATTTCACTTCAGCCGGTCCGAACGACGTCCAAACTTGTCGACATTTCTAAAAGACAAGTCACAGACAAGCTGATAACCAGTCTGAATTCACTTCCAGAAGACAAGGCAGCAATTTAGACTCTATTGATCCAGTAAAGCAAATAATAAGCCAAAAATGCCTGTGAGAAAGCCAAAGCAAGTCTATGAAGCCAGGTCTAATCAAATATCTAGCCTCACAGAGAATTAGAATTGCTAAAAGGACCGAAGCCTCTAGCTCCGCACGAAGCTCCCATCAGCCCCACCAGCGGCTTATCTTATAGCTTCGCTAGAAGCTTTAATCCTAACTTCGCTGGAAGAAGGAATAGTTAAGCTATTCTACGAGTTGAATTTCTAGCTTCGCTAGAAACTTCATCCCCAGCTTCGCTGGAAGAAAAAATGATTCAGCTTCGCTAAGTATTAGCTTCGCATAAAGCTTTCAAGGTAACTTCGCTTGGAGATAGCTTCTCGTTTAGCTCCGCAGCGAGCTTTACCAAGTCATCAATTGATCGTTTCAAAATCCCACGTGGGGTTAGTGGGTGAACACCATTAGTTTAGTGGGATTAATATCACTTTAAGTGGGCGGTTACACCCGCCCACTTTGTCCCACATTAAGTGAAGACAATTAAGCCACGACAGCGAGGAGTTCGCACGAACTCTCTAGCTTCACCAGAAGCTCGCAAGTAGCTTCGCCGCAAGATCATTTGTAACCTCGCATAAAGCTAAAGACTGATTTAGTCTTGCTAAATTCAAGGGGACGGTTACACCCCATTTTGGCTATAGATTTCCTACTGAATAGTCTCTTGCTGAGCCAAAGAGTGGCAAGCTGGCTGAATAGAGGAGATTGGCTGGAAAAATTTGAGAAGAGATCGCTAGCAAAAGTGTTCTCTCACCCTCCTGCTTCCAAATCCTCGGTTTGCTTTCAAAGTCTTAGAGACCTATCATTTTCAGAATTCTAACACGCCTTATACTTCCTATAGATTTCCTGAACCTTGAGAAGGAAATCCTATCAGGAAAGCAGCGAGACCGTCTGATCGATTGCATCGTCAAAGGGATAAGGTGATCGTGCACTGATTAGATTCCTATCGGCATACTTCACCAGAAATCTCAAAGGAGATCTACCTGTAATTTTATTACTTATAATTTCGCTCCTCAAATCTTTTTTGTAAGTTTTTTCCTTTATTGAATTTTCAATGAAAAATAAGATGGCGACTCCACTAGGGACTAAGGTATTCTTCCGCAACAAGGAGATAATGTCACAATACCCTGAGCCCGTCTTCGTTGAAAACTTAGTCATTCACTTTGACCAAAAAAAAATCCAAAGAACTACTCACTGGGGTAGCACAGTGCTCCATGCACAGAAGCACATACGGGTCTCTGTGCCTTCAGTGGCTACAGAGCAGAAATCAACTTTAACTGTGCGAGCAAATTAACAAACCTCGCTCCAGCTCCTCTCAACTGAGGCTGAAAGTGTCTCCCGCGAGGCTAGACAGGTTCCCTGCGAACCTAAAACTTCTCAGACCAAGCAGGTGTGGAAGGCAAAGCAGAAAACTCCGCGCGAAGCTTTTGGTAAAGCTCCAGTACAACTTCGCATCTCACGCGAAACAAAGGCAAGATGCCCTTAAATCTTGGTGGCATTGTCAATGTTCAATCTCTAAGAGCACTACTAAAATTCCTAGCTGCAAGGTTGAAGCACTCTGCAGTGCTAAGTACTTTAGCCGCGAAGCTATAACTGAAGTACTTTGCAGTGCTAGCTACCTTCACCGCAAGGCAGAGAATAAAGCACCACTGCATGCTAAAAGCGAAGTCACCATGACTTTGCTTCCAAAATCTTCTGACGCTAAGTTCACGCTTGGCAGCGGAGCTATACGTATAACTCCGCCAAGCAAAGTTAATAAGGTGATTTTCGAATCACCTAAAAACAGAAACCTCAAGGCTAGAGGTCTCCAGCCTTGACAATCTCTTCAAGTATCCAAGCAAGTAAGCTTGGTGAACACCGATCTACGAGAGTTCTTAATTAACAAATGAAAGTTAGAACTACCCCATACCTCTCCCTCTTGCTATGAACAAGTAGGATGTCAATTGGTGACGGTCCATTCAGTCCATTGCTGATTAGGACCAGTGCCCACCACTCTTCCAGTTCGACAGTCAGTTTTTGACCAACTATTAATTCGAGCCTCCGTCAAGCATCACAAAAAAACAAACCATGAACCTACCATATCTACCCTCTGCATTCGTCAACATGATGGAAAGGGATGTGAACTGCTTGGAGCAGACGAAGGCGACGTAATGCTAATTCCCCTTCGTTCAGTTCTTCAGAACCAGACTATAACCCTGGCTTGAGCCAAGTCTTAGTAGGAGAGGAAGGTGTGCTCAGAGGCACAAGATCTAGGGTAGCAATACCCTATAACTATTAGCTGCTATCCTCTTCAATTGGGGTGATATCACCTGAACCATTGAAAAGTTTATTCCAATGGTTTGACGATGAAGGAGAGGCTAGTGGGTATACCTCTTTAACAATGGCCAGCTCGATACAAACAGGCAGAGTATCGGTTCATATGACCGATAACGACAATGATGAGCTCTGTCGACGGATGAAAGCTCAAGAGCAGACCTCCAAGGCCCAACAAGAAGCCTTGGACAATATCCAACAAATGCTAGCTTAACTCCTCACCAACTGGAATAATTATGATACTGGAAGCAATCATAATGAGGAGGAGCATAATGATGATGAGCGACCTAAGACTGAGAAGTCAAAGGAAAGCTCTTCTATTGATGCTGAAGTTCTTAAAGGCATCCAAGCTCAGATCGCATTCCTAGTCTAGAGGGATGAATTGAAGAAGGCAGGCATGACTCGTCCTTACCCACTTGAATGGGACTCATTATCATATCCGCCAAAGTTTAAACCACCTACGTTGCATACGTATGATGGTAAAAGTTCGCCAAACCAGCATATCTATTACTTCCGATCTCAGGCAGGTAATGTCATGATAATGATGCTATTATGGCCAGATTGTTTATTGGCACTCTCAAAGGAGTAGCTTTCGACTGGTTGAAAAGCATTCCACCACGCTGTATCAATTCCTGGATAGATTTAGAGACTCGGTTCCTCTCTCGTTTTTATGAGGATGACACTGAAGTGACCATGGATAAACTTCTCTCCACTGTGTAGAAAAAAGAGAATCTGTCCGTGATTACATTGAACAGTTCAGAAACTTATCTCTGATGTGTCCGGCAGGGATGCCATTGCCTATGTTGTTGCAGACATGTAGGCATAACTTCATGGACCAAGTGGAGATTCATATGGGAGCTGTCAAAGCCCATACCTGAAAAGAACTGGTTGAGCAAGCCGAAATAACCGAGAAGTTGACTAAAAAGTTTGAACCTTCTACACCCAAAAACAAATGGGGTATGAATAATAAAGGGCGTGGCGAGATAACACAATCTTCCCAAGCCAAAGGGAAAAAGACTATGTCCGTGGAGTTTTCAAGAGATACTCCTCCGAAGACCAAAAAGAGCGGCGTCAATAATCAGGAGTTTAAGTTTCCTTCGAAGCAATACTCCTTCAAAGATGAGTAGCTGGTTACAATATTCTATTTACTCCAAAAGGGGGATAAGTTGAAGCAGTAAAGAGGCTCGACGCCCTAACGAAATGGACGCACAAATGATCCCAATTATTGTCTTTTCCATAGGATGGTTCATCATCCTACCAACAAATACTTTGTCCTCAAGGACAAACTTCAGGCTTTAGTCGACGCCGGGGTTCTAACTTTAAAGTCAGAATAAAAAAAAGTCATAGCAAACATGGTGACTCTTGAATTCGGCACTATACAAAGGTTATAGTCCCTGATGGATCTCTTCCAATCCCAAAGGCATGACTGGAGATAAATAATCCTTCAGCTAAGCTGCAGGAGGTTAAAGGTCTCGTTCCCCTGATATTGACTAGGAAAATCATGTGGGTGCACCCAAATCTTGTCTAAGATAAACAATGAGATTCAAAGAAATTCAAGTCAAAGGGACAATCCTGCAACGTTGTCTCTGTTTTGACAGATGATGACAACGTAACAACAGCTTCTCTCAGTGATTCTACGAACGAGAAGCATACTTTCATGGCACAGGCTGATACACCTCAACTAACAGGTACTCGGTCTGAAAAATCATACCTAAGACAGTATGAGAAAACTATTGACGAAATACAACAGCAAACGATGTCAGTAGAAATACTTGTTCTGACTTCAATCCCGACGCCGGAAAAGGAAAAGCAGAAAGAAGTCCAGTTTGACCGCGTCTTGAAGAGACCTTCAGGTCCGAGGCTTGACGTTCCTTTACGCTTTGATATATTGGCGCAATTGGCAAATATTCCAGCTCGTATTACCATACACGAGCTGCTTCGTCGAGAGAGAGAGAGAGAGAGAGAGAAAGAGAGAGAGAGAGACAAGAGAGGCACTCAAGGACGCACTGGCTAATTCAGAATCATTTCTGACACATATACCGAGACCCCTAAAGATGACAGTCAACCCTTTTGTTATGAATGCCATGTGGACAATCAAAAATACCTGTTATCACTTTCACGAGGATATGCTCCTCAAAGATAATAAACACGATCGACCTTTGTATTATACTGGATGCATCGGCTCGACGTGCATCGAAAGGATATTGGTTCATCCAGGGTTCGTACTCAACATCATTACCAAAAGACTCCTCTACTTTCTTGGGATACCGCTTTACTGGTTATCTACAACTACTACGATATACGATTTTAATGCAGGGAGTAGTCACCCATTGAGAAAGATTCGACTCCGTTGTCGAATTAGAGACCTGAAATCATAAATAACGTGTTACGTCATTGACGCTGACACGTTATACAACTTATTGCTTAGACGACCTTTGGATCTATGCTAACTGGATCGTTCCTTCTACTCTGCACCAGTGCTTCAAGTACGTAGAAGACAATGCAATAGTACGAACGATGTTCGCTGAAAAACAACCGTTCAAAGGGGTGAAAAATTACTTTACTGATGCTATCCTATATCAGGAAGCTAAAAAGTGTCAAAAGAACTGTTGCCTGAAGATGACGATAGTGGCAATGAAGCAGATTCAGAGTCTGAAAAATACACGCCAGCTACTTTTGCCTGTGAACCAATTGTAGCATATCTTAATGATCCTCAATGTAATAATCCCACTGGGGATAATGACGAATGGGTAATTAATGAGAATATTACTTTTGATTATCCTGAAAGTGTTGACTTGTTTAAATTTGTTGACAATGACTCCCTACACATGCCTTTGCTCGTACTAAGCATGACAAGTACGCCTGTAGAGTGTAGAGAAGGGTCTGTCTTTGTGGTTCCTCTATCCAAAAGGAGTCAATTGCTGATAATATTCGGTAGGGCCCAACTACAAAAGTCTGCAGTCACATATTCAAGTTCAGACTCAGAACCCCCACAATTTTTCCATCATGCACGATCAACACACCTTATGATGCGAAAAATGAGATACAATCTACAGCATGGGAAATGTTTGAACTTCGAAAAAGGACGACGCGATTTTCTGCAAAATTTCATGTCAAAAGGGAAGCCGACAAATTACTATGATAAAACACACAGAGGGTTGAGATATGTTACATCTCCTACTCCTACTCCGTTTAAATCCAAAGACAACGAATCAATCCCGTCACATTCTGCCTCTTTATCTGAATAGGAGTCAGATGTTAGTACAGGGATGCTTTTCAAGAATCTCTCCATCAATATGACTTCGATCAATCAATTGGAGCAAGAGGAGGCTATTGAAACGTTTGACGCTGAATCATGGGCTAAGCAACTTGATCTCCAGTGGAAAAAGCGATTCGAACAACGTGAACTGCCTACTGAGGACAGGGTGATTCATGTTAATTTGGGCAGGATCACCCTAAACCCATCTCTATAAGTAAGGGTTTATCACTTATAGAAAGAGAAGAATTGATGGCACTCGGACGAGAGTATATCGATGTCTTTACATGGAATTACGAAGATATGCCCAGTCTTGATCCGCAAATAGCCATGCATCGTTTAAACATTAAGCCTGAAGTCAAGCCAGTGAAATAACAACGACGGTTTCACCCTAACATTATGGAAGCTATTGAAACTGAAGTTCATAAACTCATCGCATGTCGTTTCATATGGGAGGAGCAACATTCGGATTGGGTTGCTAATATTGTCCCCGTTCTTAAAAAAGAATGAAAAAGTCCGATCTGTATTGACTATCGTGATCTCAACACAGCCTGCCCTAAAACGAGTTCTCATTGGTCATCACTGACATCATGATTGACAATAAGAATGATCTTCGTGACCTAAAAACAATGTTCGATATAATGCGAGCCCGTCAGCTGAAAATGAACCCAACAAAGTTCTTCTTGGGGTTTCAAGTAGCAAGTTTCTAGGATTCATTGTCACATCAAAAGAAACTAATCTTGACCCAGACAAGGTCAAAGCTATTCAGAGCATGTATCCACCTAAGAATCTCAAAGAGCTCAGGGGTCTGCAAGGTAGATTGGCCTATATCAGAAGATTCATCGTAAATCTCTCAAGTCGTTGTCAAGCATTTACCCGGCTTATAAAAAAGGGGTGTTTCTTTTATATGGGATAAAGCCTGTCAGGAAGCTTTCGAGGATATCAAAAGATACCTCACTAAATCTTCAGTCAGTAGCTCCCTACATCAAGAAAATCATTCCTGCTTTACGTAAAAGCTATGGACCATTCTCTAGGTGCTCTTCTTACTCAAAAAATGATAACAGCCATGAACAAGCTGTTTACTATCTGAGCAGGACTCTGATAGGAGTTGAGTCCCGGTATAACCCTATTGAGAAATAATGTTTAGCTCTTGTCTTTCATATTCAAAAGACGTGATATTACTTGGTCGATCAAACCATACATGTCATTTTCAGAGTTAATCCTTTGCGTATCCTCATGATGAAATCAGGATCGCTGAATTCAAGGTTAGCTAAGTGGGCCATCCTTTTGTCTCAATACATGTTCTTTGTACATCAGAAGGCAGTCAAAGGTCAGGCGCTTGCAGACTTTCTAGCAGCTCATCCGGCTCCAGAAAGCTCAAAACTTCATGAAGATATTCCAGATGAAATTTTCAAATCTAATATGATTTCAGAGGACGAAGTGTGGCAAATGTTCTTTGATGGAGCATCAAGAACAGGCCCTAAAGGCAAGATAATTGTTGGTGTGGGAGTTGTATTTATCTCACCATAAAATCATGTCCTTCCTCGGGCATTTTCATTTATGGAACCTTGTTCCAACAATGTCGTATAATGCTTTAGTCATTGGCCTGCAGCTAGCCCATGAAATGGGGGTACGCTACCTTGAAGCCTATGGTAATTCAAAACTGATTGTCAATCAGGTTAAAGGAGAATATAAGGTTCGACACGAAGATTTGGTACCTTATTACCATGCAGTCATCAAAATGGCTAATTCATTTGATAGCTTTATTATCAATCATGTGTCCCGATTTCAAAATACTAAGGCCGACGCTTTGGCTGCACTAGCGGCAACATTGGTCTTGCCTACTGATACAACTTATCATTTCACGGTGGCCACTCGACATCTTGTCTGTCCTAAGCATGTATTGAAAATTAATGAAGTCCATGTAATCTCAATAGGTTCTAAACGTAGAGATTAGCGGTTTTCTCTCATTGATTATGCATTACATAACATATTACCGGATGACCCTAAGGAAGCAGCTTCTATTCGACGAAGGTCTCTCCACTTTTACTACGATCCGATAGTAAAGACACTCAACCGTCGCTCATATGACGGTATCCTGCTCTGTTGCCTCTCTAATTCGGAAGCACAAGAAATGCTTAAAGAGGCACACGATGGTATATGCGGAGCTTATCAATCAGGTCCAAACTCAAGAATCGATTGCACAGACTTAGTTATTATTGGCCAACCATGATAGCTGATGCCATTAAGTACGCACAGAGGTGTAAAGCCTGTCAAATTCATGCAGACTTTATACACCAGCCTCCGGAGCTACTTCACCCGACTGTTGCTTCGTAGCCATTTGAGGCATGGGGAATCGATATTATGGGGCCTATCAGCCCCTCATCAACAAAAGGTCGTCAGTTTATCTTAGCAATAACTGATTATTTCTCAAAGCGGGCAGAAGTTATACCACTTATTAAAGCTATACCACTTATTGAATTTCTTGAGTAGCTTGATAATTGTCTTGCAGAAGCTATAAAACTTCAAGCTATACCATTCATTGGTTTGGTGTCCCCATGCGGATTATTCATGATAATGGTCCCTAATTTGGAAGCCAAGTATTCTTTCGGTTCTGCCATAAGTACCGAATTCAGAATATTGCGTCAACCACTTACAACCCTGCTGCTAATGGTTTGGCGGAAGCATTCAACAAGACAATTATCAAACTACTCAAGAAATTCATTTCGTCCAGTAAATGAGATTGAAATGAAAGCTTGTGAATATCTTTAGGCTTACCGAACTACGGTCCGAACCCCAACAGGAAATACATCTTTTTCTCTAGTATACGAGTGCGAAACAGTCATACCGCTAGAGATCCAAATGCCGTCGCTACGAGTCGCCTTAGCCAACAAGATGACTAAAGAAGATAATGATCGATTACGTCTTCAAGAACTCGAAGCCCTATATGAGAAACGGCTACAAGCCCAACACATTGAGTTGTACCAAGCTCAAATCTCGAAAGCTTTCAATAAGAAGATTAAGAAAAGGGGTATTCCAGAAAGGAGATTTAGTTTTAGCCGTCAGATGACCCATAATAATGACACACAAAACCAAAGACAAATTTCAGCCCAAATAGAAAGGACCGCTCATAATAGAAGCAGTCTATTCGAATGGAGCATACCACCTTATAACCCCAAACAGTGAAACACTCATGATGCCGATCAACGGCAGATTCTTAAAGTACTATCCTTGATAGGATCCTTCTTATGATCAGGTTAACATTACACCTCTGATCAGAATTTTCAGATCTTGATGTTTGGAAGAGCGCTATCTTTCTTTCTTTAACGGGTCATATCACCGTCGACCAGTGCCAAGCCGATCGAACACTGGTTACATTAAAAAAGAAACCAAGCACGAAACTTAAGTTTTAGCCTTGACACTCTTCTCTAGTTCACCTATGAACTCGTCAGAAGCTGTCCTATCATCAGATCACATCATCGTCGATCGACACCGAACCAATTGAATATTGGTTATGCATGATGTCAACATTAAAGCTTCTTTCCTCATTCAATGGATTACATCGAATAACGCCAAGTCAACCGAACATAGGTGATGCATGACGTAAACATCAAAGAAAAGATAAAGGTAAAATGTCAAATTTTTAGTCTTGTCACTCTTCTCTAGTATATAAATATGTACCTATTTTCAACTTAGAAAAATAGGTCTTATTTTAAAGTCAAGCATGCCCAAGAAATAGTTTCAGGCGTTCTACTTTATAATCAGAAGGATGATTTATCTAGCCTGACTTTTCTATATACAGTGGTGGCATACCTCCCTACTCCTGTTCGAACGATCAAAGCTCGACCCAACGACTAAAGGGTCCGAACAATCAGATGGAAGATCAAATGAGTTTATCTGATGACTTATCAAGCTAAACTCATTGAAGAAGGTTCGTGATGCATCCTTTTGCAAAAAACCTTTCCACTGTTTCTACGTTCATATCAAAAAGTGGTAACCAATCGAATGAAAGATCAAATGAGTTTATCTGATGAACTATCAAGCTAAACTCATTGAAGAAGCTTCATGACGCATTGTAGAACCTTTCCACTGTGGAAACAAAATAAGGATCGAAGGGAACTCCACGAAGAGGGTTAATCTCTAAACAAAGTTTTTTCGTAATTCATATCCACTTTTTTAATCCCCTACTCATCTGTGGAGTGAGAGAACTCAGGAGTTACATTGTGTTACTTAAAGTAACAAAATGATCCAACGCCTCCAACGGCTAAAGGATAGAGGAAAATGTTGGCTTTTAAGTGCAACACAAGTCCTTGACAACTCATCATGCTGAGAGAAATAGCATGGCTAGCCCAACTCAAATGGTAGTTAGTAAAGGCACCTGACCCTGTTTGATTCCTCTCCAAAATCACTTAAATTTCCATCCATGGAATGGTAGGACCACATAAAATAATAGTCATTTCCTTTGCAAAATGAATCACGAGTCCAGCCTATCATGTTAACATTAGACCTCTGGTTGTGAGACTCTAACATATTCCCCGGCAGATAAAATCAATATCCCCAACAGATCAAAACTCCACGTGCCATTCTCTTAATATAATAACAAGTGCATTTTAATTGCTGTTATGTTCTAACACCTCTGACAGGCTGCCTTACAAATCCCCTTCTAAATCCCCACGGAGCTATTTTTGTTACGTTAACAATTACCTCTCTGACATAGAATATCTCATGGGAATTCAGTTGTTAACTCCCCAGCAAGTTTTTGATAGACTCTCCTCAAAGTATATTATTTCCCTTTCAAGTCCCCAGTGGACTCTCGTGGTTGTCACGTTAACAATATACCTCTAACAATTTCTTCCAAATTACATCCGAAGGAAATGCCAATTTCTCCACGGAATTTGTGATCAAATCTTATTTCCCTAATGGAATTCTTTATTTTTACTGACATGTCTAGATCACCACCTCTGAACGGTAAAAATCGCGAGCTTGGTTCAATCGGTAATGTCCATGTTACCTCTGAACCGACAGATAATCAAGTCTCATCTTTCAGTCCGGTAAGGACTATCCCTTTGCCGTTATGTCCAGTTTATCACCTCTGAACGTCAGAGCTCTGAATCTAACAACTTTATCCACATTACCTCTGAACCGACGGATGTCTAAATCTCCCCCATTTATGGTACTCAAGTTGTCAAGTCCAGTCAACCACCTCTAAACAAATGAGTCCATAACTTTGTTCTTCTTTCCTCCGTCAAGGCTGGGAGTTCTTGTTGTCATGTTAACAGTAAACCTCTGAACAGCAGATTGCAAGTCTGAGACCCCTTAGTTGGTCATGTCCAGTTAACCATCTCTGAATCAACAGGAGCCCAGATCTAATCCACCTTTGCAGTCCCTTGTGTCTTAGTCTATCACCTATGAATAGACGAGTCCCTAAAGTCAAGTTCACCTCCATTTTATCATGTCCAGATCATCACCTCTGAATGGCAAAATTTGGACCAATCATATCTAGTTTGTCATTTTTAACTAATAAATTCTAGACTTCATTTTTCTAGTTCAGTAAGAACTATCACGTGGTTGGGGTGTCCAATTCATAAATCCGATGACTTTTAATCTGTTATGTTAATATTTACCTCTGAACCGTAAGATCGTCAAGTTTACTTTATCCCTTTTTTATCCAAGCAAGATTTGAATCAAGTCATTTCTAAAATTTATTGGTAATAATTTATCAATTAACTAATTCTATCTTGTTGTCGACCTCTGAATAGATTAGTTAATATTCCTATGGTATAAGTTGGAAGACTATATCATTATCTTCTTTCTTTTGAGAGTTATAATATAACTTGTAATTATTGTAAACTCAGAAGATAAAACAAGTAGGAAATACAACAGAAAAGTCAAATAAAATTATTTTTTTATTGATTTAAAAAGAAAAAAAGATATATGGTTTACAAGCTACGATGATGCTTCGTAGGACTTGATCCGTTCTTCGAGGGTGGCCAGCTCGTTCTTCCCCTCTTCAGCAGCTCTGATAAATATCTGCGATCTCGACTCAGCTTCATTAAAGTTCGCTGGCTGGGACAGACGAACCTCAATTTCAGCCAAAGTTACCCTTTTGTGCTCTCTCCTGCTGCAGAACTTCATCATTTTGGGCTTTGAGCTGCTCCAGTCGAGTGATCTCTTCCAGACAGACTGGTTCAGCCTTAGACAGGAGAAGATTGGTCCTCTTGATCATCTC
Organism: Agave tequilana; assembly: GCA_038442645.1. Lineage (NCBI taxonomy): Eukaryota > Viridiplantae > Streptophyta > Magnoliopsida > Asparagales > Asparagaceae > Agave > Agave tequilana. The sequence goes on from JAVJIF010007738.1 coordinate 61,421, forward strand.
TTTAGCCTTCTTAATTTTATTCTCAGCATCAAGAAGAGCGCTATTAGAAGCGTCAATAGTATCTCCAATTTCTACTTTCCTTGTTTTCAAGGATTTCACATCTCATGCAAAGCCATGCCTAACTCGCCTATAGGAGTGAAGAAAGTCCCTATAGCAGTATAATTCAAAGATGGCGTAGAAGTTCGCTACGCTCATCTGGATGCCATAACAGGTAGCTCTGATAGCTTCGCGGAGCCCCAGCCTGTCTAAGTCCTCAAAATGGGCCAAGACACACAGAGTCAAGTCCCTCCCACCAGGTCTTGGGAGGATGAATCCAACCTGGCGTCCTGAAATCAGTTACCAGGTAGTTGTCATTGACTCTGAAGAACTGATTTCCGAAAATTTAAGCCATAACTGGATTCTCGCCTGTCGTTACGTCTTGTAGGACATTTCCGGGGTGAAAACCCAGTATGCATTAAGGAGGACCTGTCATTGCATAGCCGTGAGAGGCAGCCATCAAAATACCCACGTGGACTGAGTCGGTGGTCCGGGTCACATGCCATTTCATTTTCCGAGGCCTCGTTACATACTGAAAGAAGGATAGTGGGAAATAACGCTTGCTGCACGGGATGTATTACTCTCGCGTTCTAATTAAAGATCCACTGCCCCTCCCCAGCCAGCAGTTGATGATCTGTGTCAGGCGCTACTCTTCGAACATGAAGTCAGGCTTCCGATAAATCTTCTGGTCGCAGTCCTCTAGAGGAATAGTAGTCAAAATACTCCTCATTGTGCGTTGATCTCCAGTGTGGATCAGGGTATCCCGGCCAGGAGTGCTCCGCTTACTAAACAACGAAACTTGCTTCAGTACAATTTCAGGGACAAGCTTCGTTGTTTAGTGAACGGAGCACTCCTTCCCGCGATGCCCTGATCCACACTGGAGAATGCCCCTGAAGAGAATGCCCCTGAAAAGACTCATTGTGGGGTTGCGGATGGGGATATCTTCCAAAGGATGAGGCAACATGCCAAGGAGACATTGTTCTGGAGGAAAATAACGGCATCTATGAAAAGGACGACATTCTGAGGAGCTTCTATCATCAGGCCCGCCACCTTAACCATTTATAAGCAATTTTTCTGGATATTATACCTTATTTTAATAAATTACTCTTACAGGTGTTCTGCTTTTGGGTGCATCAACTTCGAGGGAACCAACAAGTTTTCTCGGGAAATTTAGGGAAGAGATCAGATTCCTATCTGCATACTTTCCCAGAAATCTCAGAGTAGATCTATCTGTAATTTTATTACTTGTAATTTTACATCTTAAATATTTTTAGTAAGTTTTCCCTTTATTGAATTTTCAATGGAAAATAAGTAATCAAACAAGATGGCGACTCCGCTGGAGACTGGATGGAAACATCAGTAAAGAAAAAACTTACAAAAAAGATTTGAGGAGCGAAATTCTAAGTAATAAAATTACAGGTAGATCTTCTCTGAGATTTTCAGAGAAGTATGCCGATAGGAACTAATTAGCGCGCGATCACTTTATCTCTTTGATGATACAATCGATCAGACGATCACGCTGCTTTCCTGATAGGATTTCCTTCTCACTTAGTTCGGAAAATCTATAGGAAGTAGAAGTCGTGTTGGAATCCTGAAAATAAAAGAGAACTAAATCTCTAAGACTTTAAAAACAAACCGAGGATTTGAAAGCAGGAGGGTGAGAGAACATTTTTGCTAGGGATCTCTTCTCAAATTTTTTCAGCCAATCTCCTCTTTGCCTGATAAATGTCTGCGATTTCAACTCAGATTCATTAAAGTTCGCTATCTGGGACAGACGAACCTCAATTTCGGCCAACGTTACCCTTTGTGCAATCTCCTGCTGCAAGACTTCATCATTTTAGGCTTTGAGCTGCTCCAGCCGAACGATCTCTTCCAGACGCACCGGTTCAGCCTTGGACAGGAGAAGATTGACCCTCTTGATCATCTCTTTGTCCTTCTTAATTTTATCCTCAACATCAAGAAGAACACTATTGGAAGCGTCAATGGCATCTCTAATTTCTACTTTCCTTGTTTCTAAGGATTTCAAATTTGAAGATACTGCCCGGGTTGCTTCCTAAGCTGCAAAGTGAGCCTCTCGCATTTGAGACACAAGGTGCTCAAGCTCCTCATCAACTGAAGAATCCAAGTTTGAACTGCTGAGGTGGCGCCACTCACCCACGTCCTTATCAAATTTCTCCACCAAAAGCTCTAATGCAGCAGCTTGATCATCCCCTCCGAAGTCTCGAATACTCTCAATGTTTCGAGAGAGGACCACCTTTAGAGCTGAAAATGAGGTGGTCGAGCCCTTCAAAATCAAAGCAATAAATCGCTTTAGGCTCTTGTAGAAGCTATCAACCATCTCAACCACAAATTCTATCTCAGCTTCAATTAACCCCGGTGAGCGAGTAGTCCCAGAAGACAACTTTCACCGGTTTCACCGTCATAATGGTGGAGGAAATAGCATAAGCGCTAGCTAGAGAAAGATGAGGGATCGCCGGTGGTCGGAGAGGAGTATTCATTGAAACTAGTACACTAGCCACCATAGAGGTAGGCTGATAACTATTCCAGGAAGAACTGGTTCGACGACCAGTGTCGGAGATATAAGGCTGGTGATTACCTTTAGCCCAGTAATTGCCAAGACTGGCGGCGTCAGAGAAACCACCGTCATCTCACCAACCGATTCAGCAGGGAGTGCGATTGGTTCCGCAGTCATCATCTCCTCAGCCACCTTAGAGTAACAGGCAGGCTCAGTCTGGTAAGAAGACAGGCTACGAAATAAGACGTACAACTCTGCGACATCTACAGCAGCTGAAGTACTTGTCTCTTCCCTAAATTCTCCAGGAAGACTTGTTGGTTCCCTCAAAGTTGATGCACCCAAAGGCGGAACACCTGCAAGAGTAATTTATTAAAACAAGATATAATAATATCAAGAAAAATTACTTACAAATGGTTAAGATATTACCAAGAGGTGATGAGGTCATAAGAGACCGCCTCAACCGCCTCAAAAACAGTGTCCCCGGGACTTCCTCAATGGCAATGCTAACTCCAGCAGGCTCCATAAAAGAAACCTTGGCAGCAGCAGGAGAAGCACCAGAAGCGATCTCAGAAAGAATTTCATCTGTCCTGACGGCTTCCATAACCGGAATATGTCCGGTTCGCCTTCGCTCGCCAAGATCTCTGTAACCCATCCTCTGGAGCTTGAAGCCATTGGGCTCTCTTTCGAAGCACCAACACCAGAAGGACCAACATCAGCCGCGCCACTCTCGAAATCTTCAGAAATGATAAAGTAGCTGGCCTCATCGCCCTCTCAGTAGGTGAACAAGGGATCGTAATAATCTCCCTGTTCTCCTGCGGCTTCGGTTCCTAAATCACAAGTTAAACAAGTTAGTTGCATGAGAGAAGAGAAAATAAAAAAATATATGTATATATGTGTTGCAAAAATGAAACTGGTCTTACCTAAGCCAGGAACAGCTTTGTCAGTTGCCTGTTTTTGCGCCGATAGTTTGCTAACTAACGGGACAGGAGGAGGAGCAACTGCAGCCGATTCACTCTCTGCAATAACAGGAGTGTGACGACGGAGCTTCTTCACCACCATCTTTCTACGAGGTTCACCCTTTCGCTTTCGCTTGAAGTGAACTCTTCTTCCTCCTCGACTTCCACCTCCTCTAGAGCATCCATTGGTATCCCGCCCAGAGCACCCTTTCGCTGACGCCGCAAGTCTTGGCAACTACTGAGCTAAGGTCGTACCTACCCTGTCTGAAGCATCCGTTAGTAACTCAGCACTGGCAACATCTTCAAAGCAAGGGCTTTCGGCCTCCGAAGCTTCACTGTCATCGGTGGCGATAAATTTCGGAATGCCTAATACCCGGACTCTTTTGCCCTCTCACTTCGCACTTTCTGCTTCAGCCGCTGGGTGATCCACTCAAGCCAAAGGAGTTGATGGCAAATCCGGTTGGTGCAGAGCTCGATATCATGTACTATTGGCAGAACCCCAAAGTCATTAATAGGTTTGGGGCCCTCAACGGCATGCACAACCGTGCCTCACTACGACCGACAATAAAGTATTGCCAAGCGCGAACACCGTCAATCAAGTTCCCCATGCCAGGTTAGTGTTCGGATTGCCAACATAAGCTGGTCATATCCGAATTGATGAGCAAATTGGCTGAAAATGTACGACTCTAGGTAGCAAGTATCCATGCTCATATATACCAGATAAGAAGGCCGGATGCTAACCAGCCATTCGAAGACCCCTCAGCTCAGCGATGTCCTACCGTCCTCGATATCCTTGAACTCCTCTCGCCATATCCCGCATCGTGGATGTAGGGAAAACACTAGAAGAGACTGTATACGTCGTGCCGGCACAATAATTTGCAGACCGCGGTCACGTAGATCCGTGATCTTGAGGATCCTTCGAACCGGCGAAGGTTCGCCATCCGAACACACTCTGGAGGCTCTTCCCCTGGTTGAATAATAGCTGAAAAATGAAGAGCGAACCATGTCATCAGACAGATGTATGGTAATCCGATCCGGGGGTTTGGTCCGTCGCGGGGTAAGATAGTGACTTCCCCTTCTTCATTGTCGGTGGTCTGCAGAAAGCCTCCGTCAGTGCACAAAGACCCTGTTGAATGCAGCACATTGCTGGAAGAAGCTCTAAAGAACGACTGTGTACCAAACGAACGGTCAGCAAGAAGACAGTGGGGAGAACGTCGCTAGAAGGAGATGATACTACACATCTTTTCAGCCAGACTGATAAAAACCCGGCCAAAAGGGCTTTTCAGGACATTGGCTGGCGAGTCTGATGATGGAAGCTCTTGAGAATGTCACCCTTCTCATAAATGCTGTTATCTTCCTCTAGAACAATGTCTCCTTGGGCATGTTGTCTCATCCTTTGAAAGATATCCTCGTTCGCAACCCACAATGAGCCTCTTCAGGGAACCATTCTCCAGGTTGGAGAACAGATAATCCCCCAACTCTTCGAACTGTTCGAGCCTCCCTTATAAATACCATGCATGTCCGAGCAGATGTAGAAAGCAGCACATCAGCTCTCGATAGGTCTCAAACAGGGCGGGCTCCTTCTCCAAAAGTGTTAACTCCATCTCACATGTGAAGTATTCTCCTAAAGCTCTTAACTTCCCATATCTCATGCAAAGCCATACCCAACTCGCCTATAGGAGTGAAGAAAGTCCCTGTAGCTGAGCAGTATAATTCAAAGATGGCGTAGAATTTCGCTACGCTCATCTGGATGCCATAACAGGTAGCTCTGACAGCTTCGCAGAGCCCCAACCTCTCCTTTGGCTTTTCAGGACATTGGCTGGCGAGTCTGATGATGGAAGCTCTTGAGAATGTCACCCTTCTCATAAATGCTGTTATCTTCCTCTAGAACAATGTCTCCTTGGGCATGTTGTCTCATCCTTTGAAAGATATCCTCGTTCGCAACCCCACAATGAGCCTCTTCAGGGAACCATTCTCCAGGTTGGAGAACAGATAATCCCCAACTCTTCGAACTGTTCGAGCCTCCCTTATAAATACCATGCATGTCCGAGCAGATGTAGAAAGCAGCACATCAGCTCTCGATAGGTCTCAAACAGGGCGGGCTCCTTCTCCAAAAGTGTCAACTCCATCTCACATGTGAAGTATTCTCCTAAAGCTCTTAACTTCCCATATCTCATGCAAAGCCATACCCAACTCGCCTATAGGAGTGAAGAAAGTCCCTGTAGCTGAGCAGTATAATTCAAAGATGGCGTAGAATTTCGCTACGCTCATCTGGATGCCATAACAGGTAGTCTGACAGCTTCGCAGAGCCCCAACCTCTCCAAGTCCTCAAAATGGGCCAAGACACATAGAGTCAAGTCCCTCCACCAGGCCTTGTGAGTATGAATCCAACCTGAGGTCCTGAAATCAGTTACCGGGTAGTTATCATTGACTCTGAAGAACTGATTTCCGAAGGTTTGAGCCATAACTGGATTCTCCCCCATCGTTATATCTTGTAGGACATTTTTGGGGTGAAGACCCAGTATGTATTGAGAAGGACCTGCCCTTCCAAAACCGTGGAGGCAACCGTCAAAATACCCACGTGGACAGAGTCGGTGGTCCGGGTCACTTGCCATATCATTTTCTGAGGCCTCGTTACACATTGGAAGAAGGATAGTGGAAAATAACGCTTGTTGAACGGGGGTAGTACTCTCGCCGTTCAAATTAAAGATCCACTATCCTTCCCCAGCCAGCAATTGATGATCTGTGTCAGGCGTTGCGTCTTAGAACATGAAGTTAGGCTTCCGATAAATTTCCAGTCGCAGTCCTCTAGAGGAGCAGTAGTCAAAATACTCCTCATTGTGCGTTGATCTCCAGTGTGGATCAGGGCATCGCGGCCATGAGTGCTCCGCTCACTAAACAAACGAAACTTGTCCCTAAAATTGTAAACTGATGTTTCCATCCAGTCCCTTGGCCGACCCGAAGATGATGTTCAAGGGTCCAGAAATATAGTGCACAGTACAAAATAAAAAGGAGAAAATATATTAGCCCAAAAGTTAAAAAGAAAAGAGAGAAAGCAAAAAAAATGCTATGGCATAGCTTCGCTTCCAAAAGTGAAGCTAACCTAACCTAATGGTAGCTTCGCACTGAAGCTTAACTTCGCACTGAAGCTTAACTTTGCACTCTGCAAAAAAGCAGAGCACAGAAGAAAACAAAGCGAAAGCTCTGAAGCTAATAAGTGAAGCTAACCTAACCTAATGGTAGCTTCGCACTGAAGCTTAACTTCGCACTGAAGTTTAACTTTGCACTCTGCAAAAAGCAGAGCACAGAAGAAAACAAAGCGAAAGCTCTGAAGCTTAACTTCAGTGGGAAGTTAAGCTGAAGTTAAGCTTCAGTGCGAAGCTACTGTTAGGTTAGATTAGTTTCGCCTTGAAAGCGAAACTATGCCTTAGCATTGTTTTTTGCTCTCTCCTTTACTTTTTAACTTCTGGGCTAATATATTTTCTCCTTTTTATTTTGCATTGCCCTATACTCCTGGACCCTTGAACAGCCTCTTCGGGTCGGCCAGGGGACTGGATGAAAACATCAGTTTATAATTTTAGAGACAAGCTTCGTTGTTTAGTGAACGGAGCACTCCTGGCCGCGATGCCCTGATTCACACTAGAGAATGCCCTTGAAGAGAATGCCCCTGAAGAGACTCATTGTGGGGTTGGGAACGAGGATATCTTCCAAAGGATGAGGCAACATGCCAATGAGACATTGTTCTGGAGGAAAATAACGGCATCTATGAGAAGGGCGACATTCTGAGGAGCTTCTATCATCAGCCCTGCCAGCTAATGTCCCAGAAAACCCTTTTGGTCGGGTTTTTATCAGTCTAGCTGAAAATATGTGTAGTGCCATCTCCTTCTAGCGACGTTCTCACTACTGCCTTATTGCCGACCGTTCATTTGGTACACGGTCGTTCCACCAACGGCGAAGAAGGAGAAAGTCACTATCTTAACCCGCGACGGACCGAACCCCCGGATTGGATTACACCTATCTAATAGCATGGTTCGCTTCATTGTCCAACTATTATTTTAGCTGGAGAAGAGCCTCCAGAAGGTATTCGGATTGTGCACCTTCGTCGGTTCGAAGGATTCTCATGGTCACAGATCTACGTGATCGAGGTCTGCAAATTGTTGTGCGAGCATAACGTATACAGTCTCTTCTGATGTTTCCTCTACATCCGCGATGCGGGATATGGCGAGGAGTTCAAGGATGTCGAGGACGGTAGGACGTCGCTGAGCCGAGGGGTCTTCGAACAGCTGATTAACATCCGACCTTCTTATCTAGTATACAGGAGTGGGGATACTTGCTACGTAGAGCCACACGTCCCCAGCCAGTTTGCTCGTCAATTCGGATATGACCAGCTCTATGTTGGCAATCCAAACACTAACCTAGCCTTCATGGGGAGCTTAAATGACGGTGCTCACGCTTGACAGTACTTTATTGCTAGCTGTACCGAGGTATGGTTGTGCATGCCGTTGAGGACCCCAAACCTATTAATGACTTTGGGGTTCTGCCAACGGTACTGGATATCTCGATCTGCGCCAACTGGATTTGCCATCAACTTCTCTGGCTTGAAGTGAATCGCCCAGCAGCTAAAGCAGAAAGTAACTGCGAAGGGAGAAGGCAAAAGAGTCCGAGAGCCAGGCATTTCAGAATTTATCGCCACCGCTGACAGTGAAGCTTCGGACGCTGAAAGCTCTTGCTTTGAAGATGTTGCCAGTGCTGAGGCACCAACGGATGCTCCGAACGGGTAGGCACGACCCCTATGGAGGAGGTGGAAGTCGAGGAGGAAGAAGAGAAAGATCCTGATGTTCACTTCAAGCGCTTAATTGATGGTGCTCGCGCTTGGCAGTACTTTATTGCTGGCTGTACCGAGGTATGGTTGTGCATGCCGTTGAGGACCCCAAACTTATTAATGACTTTGGAGTTCTGTCAACGGTACTGGATATCTCGATCTGCGCCAACTGGATTTGCCATCAACTTCTCTGGCTTGAAGTGAATCGCCCAGCAGCTAAAGCAGAAAGTAAATGCGAAGGGAGAAGGCAAAAGAGTCCGAGAGCCAGGCATTTCAGAATTTATCGCCACCGCTGACAGTGAAGCTTCGGACGCTGAAAGCTCTTGCTTTGAAGATGTTGCCGGTGCTGAGGTACCAACGGATGCTCCGAATAGGTAGGCACGACCCCTATGGAGGAGGTGGAAGTCGAGGAGGAAGAAGAGAAAGATCATGATGTTCACTTCAAGCGAAAGCGAAAGGTGAACCTCACAAAAAGAGGGTGGTGAAGAAGCCATGTCGCCACACTCCTACTGTTATTGCAGAGAGTGAATCGGCTACAGTTGCCCCTCCTCCTACCCTGTTAGTTATCAAACTATCGACACAGAAATAGGCAACTGACAAAGCTATTCCTGGTTCAGGTAAGACTAGTTCCATTTTTGTAACACACATATATACATACAGATATATATATATATATATATATATATATATATATATATATATATTATATATTATTATATTTCCTCTTCTCTCATGCAGCTAACTTGTTAACTTGTGATTCAGTAACCGAAACCGCAAGAGAACAGGGAGATTATTACGATCCCTTGTTCAACTACCGGGAGGTCGATGAGGACTTCATCATTTCTGAAGATTCTAAGGGTGGCGCGGCTGATGTCAGTCCTTCTGGTGTTGGTGTTTCGAAAGAGAGCCCAATGGTCCAAAGGATGGGTTACAGAGCCCTCGGCGAGCGAAGACGAGCCAGACATTCCGACTATGGAAGCCGTCAGGACAGATGAAATCCTTCCTAAGATCGCTTTTGGTGCTTCTCCTGCTACTCCTAAGGTTTGTATGCAATCTTTTCTTGGCGTTTCTTCTATGGAGCCTGCTGAAGTTGGCGTTACCATTAAGGGAGTCCCGGGGGACACTATTGTTGAGGCGGTCTCTTATGACCTTATCACCTCTTGGTAATACCTTAACCATTTGTAAGCAATCTTTTCTTGATAATACCTTGTTTTAATAAAGTACTCTTGCAGGTGTTCCTCCTTTGGGTGCATCAACTTCGAGGAAACCAGCGAGTCTAGCTGAGAAATTTAGGAAAGAGACAAGTACTTTAGCTGCTGTGGATGTCGCAGAGTTGGACATCTTATATCTCAACCTGACTTCTTACCAGTCTGACCCTGCCGGTGACTCTAAGGTGGCTGAAGAGATGACTGATGCGGAACCAATCACTCCCTGCTGAATCGGTTAGTGAGATGATGGTGGTTTCTCTGACGCCGCCAGTCTTGACAACTACTGGGCTAAGGGTAATCACCAACCCTACATCTTCGACACTGGTCGTCGAACCAGTTCTTCCTGGAATAATTACCACCCCTACCTCTATGGTGGCTGGTGTACTAGTTTCAATGAAGACTCCTTCCCGACCACCAGCGATCCCTCGTCTTTCTCCAGTAGAGCTTATGACGGTGAAACCGGTAAAAGTTTTATCTTCGGGGACTACTCGCTCATCGGGAGTAATTGAAGCTGAGAAAGAATTTATCGCTAAGATGGTTGATAGCTTTTACAAGAGCCTAAAGCGATCTATTGCTTTGATTTTGAAGGGCTCGACCACCTTATTTTCAGCTCTAAAGGTGATCCCCTCTTAAAACATTGAGAGCATTCGAGACTTCGGAGAGGATGATCAAGTTGCCACATTATATCTCCTGGTGGAGAAATTTGAGAAGGACGTGGATGAGTAGTGCCACCTCAGCAGTTCAGACTTAGATTCTTCAGTTGATGAAGAGCTTGAGCGCCTCGTGGCTCAAATGCGGGAGGCTAACTGTGTAGCTCAGAAAGCAACCAGGGCGGTATCTTCAGATTTGAAATCAACAAAAGAAAAGTAGGATTTAGAGATACCATTAACGCTTCCAATAGCGCTCTTCTTGATGCTGAGGATAAGATTAAGAAAGCCAAATAGATGATCAAGAGGGCCAATCTTCTCCTATCCAAGTTGAACCGGTGCGTCTGGAAGAGATCGTTCGGCTGGAGCAGAGCAGCTTAAAGCATAAAATGATGAAGTCTTGCAGCAGGAGATAGCACAAAGGGTAACGTTGGTCGAAATTGAGTTTCATCTGTCCTAGACAGTGAACTTTAATAAAGCAGAGTTAAGATCTCAGTCATTTATCAGGCAGAAGAGGAGATTGACTGGAAAATTTTGAGAAGAGATCCCTAGCAAAAGTGTTATCTCACCCTCCTGCTTTCAAATCCTCGGTTTGCTTTCAAAGTCTTAGAGATTTAGTTCTCTTTTATTTTCAGGATTCCAACACGTCTTCTATTTCCTATAGATTTCCCGAATCAAGTGATAAAGAAATCCTATCAGGAAGGCAGCGTGACCGTCTGATCGATTGTATCGTCAAAGGGATAAAGTAATCGCGCGCTGATCAGATTCCTATCGGCGTACTTCCAAAGAAATCTCAGAGGAGATCACCTCTAATTTTATTACTTGTAATTTCGCTCCTCAAATCTTTTTTATAAGTTTTTCCTTTACTAATGTTTCCATCCAGTCCCCAGCAGAGTCGCCATTTTGTTTGACTACTTGTTTTCCATTGAAAATTCAATAAAGGAAAAACTTACAAAAAATATTTAAGGAGCAAAATTACAAGTAATAAAATTACAGATAGATCTCTTCTGAGATTTCTGAGAAAGTATGCAGATAGTAAGATGATCAGCGCACGATCACTTTATCCCTTTGACGATACAATCGATCAGACGGTCCACTTAGTTTAGGAAATCTATAGGAAGTAGAAGGTGTGTTGGAATCCTGAAAATAAAAGAGAACTAATTCTCTAAGACTTTGGAAGCAAACCGAGGATTTAGAAGCAGGAGGGTGAGAGAATACTTTTGCTAGGGGATCGCTTCTCAAATTTTTCATGCAAATCTCCTCTCTCTAGCCAGCTTTGATAAATGCATGCGATCTCAACTCAGCTTCATTAAAGTTCGCTGTCTGGGACAGACGAACCTCAATTTCAGCCAACGTTACCCTTTGTGCTATCTCCTACTGCAATACTTCATCATTTTAGGCTTTGAGCTACTCCAGCCGAACGATCTCTTCCAGACGCACCGGTTCAGGCTTGGATAAGAAAAGATTGGCCCTCTTAATCATCTCTTTGGCTTTCTTAATCTTATCCTGAGCATCAAGAAGAGCGCTATTGGAAGCGTCAATGACATCTCCAATTTCTACTTTTCTTGTGTTTAACTATTTCAAATCTGAAGATACCGCTCTGGCAGCTTCCTGAGCTACAAAGTTAGCCTCCCGCATTTGAGCCACGAGGCACTCAAGCTCTTCATCAACTGAAGAATCCAAGTCTGAACCGCTGAGGTGGCGCCACTCACCCACGTCCTTCTCAAATTTCTACACCAGGAGCTCTAATGCGGCAGCTTGATCATTCCTAACCGAAGTCTCGAACGCTCTCAATATTTTGAGGAGACCACCTTTAGAGCTGAAAATGAGGTAGTCGGGCCCTTCAAAATCAAAGCAATAGATCGCTTTAGGCTCTTATAAAAGCTGTCAACCATCTCAGCGACAAATTCTTTCTCAGCTTCAATTACTCCCTGTGAGCGAGTAGTCCCAGAAGACAAAACTTTCACCGATTTCACCATCATAATGGTGGAGGAAATAGCATAAGCGCTACTGGAGAAAGACGAGGGATCGCTGGTTGTCGGGGATGAGTCTTCATTGAAACTAGTACACCAGCCTTCATAGAGGTAGGGCTAGTAATTATTCCAGGAAGAACTGGTTCGACGACCAGTGGCAGTAGTAGGAGAAGCACCAGAAGCGATATCATAAAGAATTTCATCTATCCTGACGGCTTCCATAGCCGGATTGTCCGGCTCGCCTTCGCTCGCCGAGGGCTCTGTAACCCATCCTCTTGAGCTTGAAGCCATTGGGCTCTCTTTCGAAGCACCAACACCAGAAGGACCGACATAAGCCCACCACCCTCGAAATCTTTAAAATGACGAAGTAGCTGGCCTCGTTGCCCTCCTAGTAGGTGAACAAGGGATCGTAATAATCCCCTTTTCTCCTGCAGCTTTGGTTCCAAAATCACAAGTTAAACAAGTTAGCTGAATGAGAGAAGAGGAAATAAAAATATATATATACATATGTATACGTATATATATGTTGCAAAAATGGAACTGGTCTTACCTAAGCTGGGAACAGCTTTGTCAGTTGCCTTTTTTGCGCTGATAGTTTTATAACTTACGGGGCAGGAGGGGCAACTGCAGCCGATTCACTCTCTGTAATAACAGAAGTGTGACGACGGGGCTTCTTCACCGCCCTCTTTCTGCGAGGTTCACCCTTTCGCTTCCGCTTGAAGTGAACATCGGGATCTTTCTCCTTGACTTTCACCTCCTCTAGAGCATCCGTTGGTACCCCGCCCGGAACACCCTTTCGCTGACGCCGCCAGTCTTGGTAACTACTGAGCTAAGGCCGTACCTATCCCACCCGGAACATCTGTTGGTACCTCAGCACTGGCAACATCTTCAAAGCGAGGCCTTTCACGTCCCGAGCTTCACTGTCAGCGGTGGCGATAAATTCTGAAATGCCTGGCACCCGTACTCTTTTGCCCTCACCCTTCGCAGTTATTTTTTGCTTCAGCCGTTGGGCGATCCACTTCAAGCTAAAGGAGTTGATGATAAATCTCGTTGGCACAGAGCTCGCTATCAAGTACCATTGGCAGAACCCTAAAGTCATTAATAGGTTTGGGGTCCTTAACGGCATGCACAAGCGTGCCTCGATACAGCTGACAATGAAGTATCGCCAAGTTCCTCATGAAAGACGGGATAGTATTCGGATTGCCAATATAAAACTGGTTATATCTGAATTGACGAACAAATTGACAGGGGACATACGACTCCAAGTAGCAAGTATCCCGCTCATGTACACCAGATGAGAAGGTTGGATGCTAACCAGCCATTTGAAGACCCCTCGGCTCAGCGACGTCCTACCGTCCTCGACATTCTTGAACTCCTCTCCATATCCCGCATCGCGGATATAGGGAAAACACTGAAAAAGACTTATACGTCATGCCGGCATAACAATTTACAGACCGCGATCACGTAGATCCGTGACCATGAGGATCCTTCGAACCGGCGAAGGTGCGCGATCCGAACACCTTCTGGAGGCTCTTCCCCGGCTTGAATAATTGCTGAAAAATGAAGAGCGAACCATGCCATCAGATAGATGTATGGTAATACGATCCGGGTGTTCGGTCCGTCACTGGGTAAAATAGTGACTTTCTCCCTCTTCATCGTCGGTGGTCTGTAGAAAGCTTCCGTCAGTGTACGAAGACCCCGTTGAATGCAGCACACCATTGTTAGAAGAAGACATAAAGAATGACCGTGTACCAAATGAACGATCGACAATAAGACAGTGGGGAGAACGACGTCGCTAGAAGGAGATGGCACTACACATCTTTTCAGTCAGACTGATAAAAACCCGACCAAAAGGGCTTTTCGGGACATTGGCTGCCAGGCCCGATGATGGAAGCTCTTGAGAATGTCACCCTTCTAATAGATATTATCTTACTCCAGAACAATGTCTCCTTGGACATGCTGCCTCATCCTTTGGAAGATATCCTCGTTCGCAATCCCATAATGAGCCTCTTCAGGGGCATTTTTCATGTTAGAAAACAGATAATCTTCCCAACTCTTTGAACTGTTCGAGCCTCTCTTATAACTATCGAGAGCTGATGTGCCGCTTCTATATCTGCTCGGACATGCATGATAGTTATAAGGGATGCTCGAACAGTTCAAGAGTTGGGGGGATTATCTGTTCCCCAACTTGGAAAATGCCCCTGAAGAGGCTCATTGTGAGATAGCGAATAAGGATATCTTCTAAAGGATGAGGCAGCATGTCTAAGGAGACATTGTTCTAGAGGAAGATAACATCTATCAGAAGGGCGACATTCTCATGAGCTTCCATCATCAGGCCCACCAGCCAATGTCCCAGAAAGCCCTTTTGGCCGGGTTTTTATCAGTCTGGCTGAAAAGATGTGGTGTCATCTCCTTCTAGAGACGTCGTTCTCCCCACTACCTTATTGCCAAACGTTCATTTGGTACACGGTCGTTCTTTAGGGCTTCTTCCAGCAATTGTGTGCTGCATTCAACGGGGTCTTCGTGCACTGACAGAGGCTTTCTGCAGACCACCAATGACGAAGAGGGAGAAAGTCATTATCTTACCCCGCGACGGACAGAACCCCCGGATCGGATATGACCAGCAATTATTCAAGCCAGGGAAGAGCCTCCAGAAGGTGTTCGGATCGCGCACCTTCACCGGTTCGAAGGATCCTCATGATCACGGATCTACGTGATTGCGGTCTGCAAATTGTTGTGCCGGCATGACGTATACAGTCTCTTCTGGTGTTTTCCCTACATCCGCGATGCGGTATATGACGAGGAGTTCAAGAATGTCAAGGACGGTAGGACGTCGCTGAGCCGAGGAGTCTTCGAATGACTGGTTAGCATCCGGCCTTCTCATCTGGTATACATGAGCGGGGATACTTGCTACTTTGAGCCGTACGTCCCAATTCAATTTGTTCGACAATTCGAACATGATCAGTTCTATGTTGGCAATCCGAACACTAACATGGCCTTCATAGGGAGCTTGATTGACGGTGCTCGCGCTTGGCGATACTTCACTGTCAGCTGTACCGAAGCACGGTTGTGCATGCCGTTGAGGACCCCAAACCTATGACTCTGGAGTTCTGCCAATGGTACATGACATCGAGCTCTGCGCCAACTGGATTTGGCATCAGTTCCTTTGGCTTGCAGTGGATCGTCCAACGGCTAAAGCAGAAAGTAACTGTGAAGGGCGAGGGCAAAAGAGTCGGGTGCCAGTCATTTCAGAATTTATCGCCACCGCTGACAGTGAAGCTCCAGACGTCGAAAGCTCTCAATTTGAAGATGTTGTCAGTGCTGAGGTACCAACGGATGTTCCAGGTGGGGTAGGTACGGCCTTAGCGCAGTAGTTGCCAAGACTAGCGGCGTCAGCGAAAGGGTGCTCTGGGCGGGGTACCAACAGATGCTTTAGAGGAGGTGCAAGTCGAGGAGGAAGATCCCGATGTTCACTTCAAGCGGAAGCGAAAGGGTGAACCTCGCAGAAAGAGGGTGGTGGTGAAGAAACCCCGTCGTCACACTCCTGTTATTACAGAGAGTGAATCGGCTGCAGTTTCTCCTCCTCCTGCCCCGTTAGTTATCAAACTATCGGCGCAAAAATAGGCAACTGACAAAGCTGCTCCTGGCTTAGGTAAGACCAGTTCCATTTTTACAACACACACACATATATATACATATACATATGTATATATATATATATTTTCCTCTTCTCTCATGCGGCGAACTTGTTTAACTTATGATTCTAAAACCGAAGCCACAGGAGAACAGGGAGATTATTACGATCCCTTATTCACCTACTGGGAGGGCGACGAGGCCAGCTACTTCATCATTTCTGAAGATTTTGAGTGTGGCGCGGCTGATGTCGGTCCTTCTGGTGTTGGTGCTTCAAAAGAGAGCCCAATGGCTTCAAGCTCCAGAGGATGGGTTACAGAGACCTCGGCGAGCGAAGGCGAGCCGGACATATTTCGATTATGGAAGCCGTCAGAACAGATGAAATTCTTTATGATATCGCTTCTGGTGCTTCTTCTGCTACTGCCAAGGTTTCTTTTATGGAGACTGCTGGAGTTAGTGTTGCCATAAAAAAGTTCAGGGGGACATTGTTGTTGAGGCGGTGTCTGTTATGACCTCATCACTTCTTGGTAATACCTTAACCATTTGTAAGCAATCTTTTCTTAATATTATTATATCTTGTTTTAATAAAGTACTTTTGCAGGTGTTCTGCTTTTGGGTGCATCAACTTCGAGGGAACCAGCAAGTTTTCCCGGAGAATTTAGGGAAGAGACAAGTAGTTCAGCTGTTATGGATGTTGTAGAGTTGGGCGTCTTGTATCGCAACCTGTCTTCTTACCAGCCTGAGCCTGCTGGTGACTCTAAGGTGGCAGAGGATATGATGACTGCGGAACTAATCACACTCCCTGCTGAATCGGTTGGTGAGATGACAGTGGTTTCTCTGACGTCCCCACTCTTGGCAACTACTGGGCTAATGGTAATCTAAATCCTCGGTTTGCTTCCAAAGTCTTAGAGATTTACTTCTTTTTTATTTTCAGGATTCCAACACGCCTTCTACTTCCTATAGATTTCCTGAACCAAGTGAGAAGGAAATCCTATCAGGAAGGCAACGTGACCGTCTGATCGATTGTATCGTCAAAGGGATAAACTGATCGCGCGCTGATCAGATTGCTGTCTGTATACTTTCCCAGAAATCTCAGAGGAGATCTATCTGTAATTTTATTATTGTAATTTTACTCCTTAAATATTTTTAGTAAGTTTTCCCTTTATTAAATTTTCAAAAGTAGTCAAACAAGATGGCTTTGGGGTTCTGCCAATAGTACATGATATCGAGCTCTGCACCAACCGGATTTGCCATCAACTCCTTTGGCTTGAGTGGATCACCCAGCGGTTGAAGCAGAAAGTGCGAAAGGCGAGGGCAAAAGAGTCCGGGTGCCAGTCATTTCAGAATTTATCGCCACCGCTGACAGTGAAGCTCCAGACGTCGAAAGCTCTCAATTTGAAGATGTTGCCAGTGCTGAGGTACCAACGGATGTTCCAGGTGGGGTAGGTACGGCCTTAGCGCAGTAGTTGCCAAGACTGGCGGCGTCAGCGAAAGGGTGCTCTGGGCGGGGTACCAACAGATGCTTTAGAGGAGGTGCAAGTCGAGGAGGAAGATCCCGATGTTCACTTCAAGCGGAAGCGAAAGGGTGAACCTCGCAGAAAGAGGGTGGTGGTGAAGAAACCCCGTCGTCACACTCCTGTTATTACAGAGAGTGAATCGGCTGCAGTTTCCCCTCCTCCTGCCCCGTTAGTTATCAAACTATCGGCGCAAAAATAGGCAACTGACAAAGCTGCTCCTGGCATAGGTAAGACCAGTTCCATTTTTACAAACACACACATATATATATACATATACATATGTATATATATATATATATATATATAATATTTCCTCTTCTCTCATGCGGCGAACTTGTTTAACTTATGATTCTGAAACCGAAGCCACAGGAGAACAGGGAGATTATTACGATCCCTTATTCACCTACTGGGAGGGCGACGAGGCCAGCTACTTCATCATTTCTGAAGATTTTGAGTGTGACGCGGCTGATATCGGTCCTTCTGGTGTTGGTGCTTCAAAAGAGAGCCCAATGGCTTCAAGCTCCAGAGGATGGGTTACAGAGACCTCGGCGAGCGAAGGCAAGCCGGACATATTCCGATTATGGAAGCCGTCAGAACAGATGAAATTCTTTATGATATCGCTTCTGGTGCTTCTTCTGCTACTGCCAAGGTTTCTTTTATGGAGACTGCTGGAGTTAGTGTTGCCATAAAAAAGTTCCGGGGGACATTGTTGTTGAGGCGGTGTCTGTTATGACCTCATCACTTCTTGGTAATACCTTAACCATTTGTAAGCAATCTTTTCTTAATATTATTATATCTTGTTTTAATAAAGCACTTTTGCAGGTGTTCTGCTTTTGGGTGCATCAACTTCGAGGGAACCAGCAAGTTTTCCCGGAGAATTTAGGAAGAGACAAGTACTTCAGCTGTTATGGATGTTGTAGAGTTGGGCGTCTTGTATCGCAACCTGTCTTCTTACCAGCCTGAGCCTGCCGGTGACTCTAAGGTGGCAGAGGATATGATGACTGCGGAACTAATCACACTCCCTGCTGAATCGGTTGGTGAGATGACGGTGGTTTCTCTGACGTCCCCACTCTTGGCAACTACTGGGCTAATGGTAATCTAAATCCTCGGTTTGCTTCCAAAGTCTTAGAGATTTACTTCTTTTTTATTTTCAGGATTCCAACACGCCTTCTACTTCCTATAGATTTCTTGAACCAAGTGAGAAGGAAATCCTATCAGGAAGGCAACGTGACCGTCTGATCGATTGTATCGTCAAAGGGATAAACTGATCGCGCGCTGATCAGATTGCTGTCTGTATACTTTCCCAGAAATCTCAGAGGAGATCTATCTGTAATTTTATAACTTGTAATTTTACTCCTTAAATATTTTTAGTAAGTTTTCCTTTATTAAATTTTCAAAAGTAGTCAAACAAGATGGCGACTCCACTGGAGACTGGATGGAAACATCAGTAAAGGAAAAACTTACAAAAAAGATTTGAGGAGCGAAACTATAAGTAATAAAATTAATTACAGGTAGATCTCCTCTGAGATTTCTAGAGAAGTATGCCGATAGGAATCTGATCAGCGCGCGATCACTTTATCTCTTTGAAGATACAATCGATCAGACGGTCACGCTGCTTTCCTGATAGGATTTCCTTCTCACTTAGTTTGGGAAATCTATATGAAGTAGAAGGCGTGTTGGAATCCTGAAAATAAAAGAGAACTAAATCTCTAAGACTTTGAAAACAAACCGAAGATTTGAAAGCAGGAGGGTGAGAGAACACTTTTGCTAGGGATCTCTTCTCAAATTTTTCCAGCCAATCTCCTCTTCTGCCTGATAAATGCCTGCGATCTCAACTCAGATTCAATAAAGTTCGCTGTCTGGGACAGACGAACCTCAATTTCGACTAACGTTACCCTTTATGTTATCTCCTGCTGCAAGACTTTATCATTTTAGGCTTTGAGCTGCTCCAGCTGAACGATCTCTTCCAGACGCACCAGTTCAACCTTTCACAGGAGAAGATTAGCCCTCTTGATCATCTCTTTGGCCTTCTCAATTTTATCCTCAGCATCAAGAAGAACACTATTAGAAGCGTCAATGGCATCTCTAATTTCTACTTTCCCTGTTTGCAAGGATTTCAAATCTGAAGATACTGCCCGGGTTGCTTCCTGAGCTGCAAAGTGAGCCTCTCGCATTTGAGACACGAGGCGCTCAAGCTCCTCATCAACTGAAGAATCCAAGTCTGAACTGCTGAGGTGGTGCCACTCACCTACGTCCTTATCAAATTTCTCCACCAAGAGCTCTAATGCGGCAGCTTTATCATCCCCTCCAAAGTCTCGAATACTTTCAATGTTTCGAGAGAGGACCACCTTTAGAGCTGAAAATGAGGTGGTCGAGCCCTTCAAAAGCAAAGCAATAAATCGCTTTAGGCACTTGTAGAAGCTATCAACCATCTCAGCCACAAATTTTATCTCAGCTTCAATTAATCCCGGTGAGCGAGTAGTCCCAGAAGGCAAAACTTTCACCGGTTTCACCGTCATAATGGTGGAGGAAATAGCATAAGCGCTAGCTAGAGAAAGATGAGGGATCGTCGGTGGTCGGAGAGGAGTATTCATTGAAACTAGTACACCAGCCACCATAGAGGTAGGGTTGGTAACTATTCCAGTAAGAACTGGTTCGACGACCAGTGTCGGAGATATAGGGCTGGTGATTACCCTTAGCCCAGTAATTGCCAAGACTGGCGGCGTTAGAGAAACCACCGTCATCTCACCAACCGATTTAACAGGGAGTGTGATTGGTTCCGCAGCCATCATCTCCTCGGCCACCTTAGAGTCACCGGCAGGCTCAATTTGGTAAGAAGACAGGCTGCGATACAAGACGTCCAACTCTGCGACATCTACAGCAGCTGAAGTACTTGTTTCTTCCCTAAATTCCCCGGGAAGACTTGCTGGTTCCCTCGAAGTTGATGCACCTAAAGGCGGAACACCTGCAAGAGTACTTTATTAAAATAAGATATAATAATATCAAGAAAAGATTACTTACAAATGGTTAAGGTATTACCAAGAGGTGATAAGTTCATAAGAGACACCGCCTCAACAACAGTGTCCCCGGAACTTCCTCAATGGCAACGCTAACTCCAGAAGACTCCATAAAAGAAACCTTGGCAGTAGCAGGAGAAGTACCAGAAGTGATCTCAGAAAGAATTTCATCTGTCCTGACGGCTTCCATAACCGAAATATGTCCGGCTCGCCTTCGCTCGCCGAGGTCTCTGTAACCTATCCTCTAGAGCTTGAAGCCATTAGGCTCTCTTTCGAAGCACCAACAGCAGAAGAACCGACATCAACCGCGCCACTCTCGAAATCTTCATAAATGACGAAGTAGCTGGCCTCATCGCCCTCCCAGTAGGTGAACAAGGGATCGTAATAATCTCCCTATTCTCCTGCGGCTTCGGTTCCTAAATCACAAATTAAACAAGTTAGCTGCATGAGAGAAGAGGAAATAAAAATATATATATACATATTTATATGTATATATATGTGTTGCAAAAATGAAACTGGTCTTACCTAAGCCAGGAACAGCTTTGTTAGTTGCCTGTCTTTGCGCCGATAGTTTGATAACTAACGGGACAGGAGGAGGAGCAACTGCAGCCGATTCACTCTCTGCAATAACAGGAGTGTGACGACGGGGCTTCTTCACCACCATCTTTCTACAAGGTTCACCCTTTCACTTCCGCTTGAAGTGAACTATTCTTCCTCCTCGACTTACACCTCCTCTAGAGCATCCTTTGGTACCCCGCCCGGAGCACCCTTTCGCTGACGCCGCCAGTCTTGGCAACTACTGGGCTAAGGTCGTACCTACCCCGTCCGGAGCATCCGTTGGTACCTCAGCACCGGCAACATCTTCAAAGCGAGGGCTTTCGACGTTCGAAGCTTCACTGTCAGCGGTGGCTATAAATTCCAGAATGCCTGGCACCCAGACTCTTTTGCCCTCTCCCTTCGCAGTTACTTTCTGCTTCAGCTGCTGGGTAATCCACTCAAGCCAAAGGAGTTAATGACAAATCTGGTTGGCGCAGAGCTCGATATCATGTACTATTAGCAGAACCCCAAAGTCATTAATAGGTTTGGGGTTCTCAACGGCATGCACAACCGTGCCTCGGTACGGCCGGCAATAAAGTATTGTCTAGCGCGAGCACCGTCAATCAAGTTCCCTATGAAGGCCAGGTTAGTGTTTGGATTGCCAACATAGAGCTGGTCATATCCGAATTAATGAGCAAATTGGCTGGGAACGTACAACTCTAGGTAGCAAGTATCCCCGCTCATGTATACCAGATGAGAAGGTCGGATGCTAACCAGCCATTCAAAGACCCCTCGGCTTAGCGATGTCCTACCGTCCTCGATATCCTTAAACTCCTCTCACCATATCCCGCATCGTGGATGTAGGAGGAACACCAGAATAGACTGTATACGTCGTGCCGGTATAATAATTTGCACACTGCGATCACGTAGATCCGTGACCATGAGGATTCTTCGAACCGGCAAAGGTTCGCCATCCGAACACACTCTGGAGGCTCTTCTCCTGGTTAAATAATAGCTGGACAATGAAGAGCGAACCATGCCATTAGACAGGTGTATGGTAATCCGATCCGGGGGTTTGGTCCGTCGCGGGATAAGATAGTGACTTCCCCCTCTTCGTCGTCGGTGGTCTGCAGAAAGCCTCCGTCAGTGCACGAAGACCCCGTTGAATGCAGCACATTGCTGAAAGAAGCCCTAAAGAACGACTGTGTACCAAACGAACGGTCGACAATAGGACAGTGGGGAGAACGTCGCTAGAAGGAGATGGTACTACACATCTTTTCAGCCAGACAGATAAAAACCCGCCAAAAGGGCTTTCCGGGACATTGGCTGGCGGGCCTGATGATGGAAGCTCCTGAGAATGTCACCCTTCTCATAGATGCTGTTATCTTCCTCCAGAACAATGTCTCCTTGGACATGTTGCCTCATTCTTTAGAAGATATCCTCGTTCGCAACCCCACAATGAGCCTCTTCCGGGAACCATTCTCCAGATTGGGGAATAGATAATCCCCCAACTTTTCGAACTGTTGGAGCCTCCCTTATAAATACCATGCATGTCTCAGCAGATGTAGAAGCAGCACATCAGCTATCAATAGGTCTCAAACAGGGCGGGTTCCTTCTCCAAAAGCGCCAACTCCGTCTCACATGGGAAGTATTCTCCAAAAGCTCCTGACTTCCCACATCTCATGCAAAGCCATACCCAACTCGCCTATAAGAGTGAAGAAAGTCCCAGTAGCTGAGCAGTATAATTCAAAGATGGCGTAGAAGTTCGCTACGCTCATCTAGATGTCATAACAGGTAGCTCTGACAGCTTCGCGGAGCCCCAGCCTCTCCAAGTCCTCCTCAAAATGGGTCAAGACACACAGAGTCAAGTCCTCCACCAGGCCTTGCACTATGAATCCAACCTGGGGTCATGAAATCAGTTACCAGGTAGTTATCATTGACTCTAAAGAACTGATTTTCGAAGGTTTAAGCCATAACTGGATTCTCCCCCGTCGTTATATCTTGTAGGACATTTCTGGGGTGAAGACCCAGTATGCATTGAGAAGGACCTGCCCTTGCATAGCCGTGAGAGGCAACCGTCAAAATACCCACGTGGACTGAGTCGGTGGTCCAGGTCACTTGCCATATCATTTTCTGAGACCTCGTTACATTGGAAGAAGGATAGTGGGAAATAATGCTTGCTGGACGAGAGGTAGTACTCTCGTCGTTCAAATTAAAGATCCACTGCCCTTACCCAATCAGCAGTTAATGATCTGTGTCAGGCGCTGCATCTTCGAATATGAAGTCAGGCTTTCGATAAATTTCCGGTCGTAGTCCTCTAGAGGAGCAGTAGTCAAAATACTCCTCATTGTGCGTTGATCTCCAGTGTGGATCAGGGCATCGCGGCCAGGAGTGCTCCGCTCACTAAACAAACGAAACTTGTCCCTGAAATTGTAGACTGATGTTTCCATCCAGTCCTTTGGCCGACCCGAAGATGATGTTCAAGGGTCCAAAATATAGTGCACACTACAAAACAAAAAGGAGAAAATATATTAGCTCAGAAGTTAAAAAGAAAAAAGAGAAAGCGAAAAAAATGCTAAGGCATAACTTCGCTTCCAAAGTGAAGCTAACCTAACCTAATAGTAGCTTCGCACTGAAGCTTAACTTCACACTGAAGTTTAACTTTACACTCTGCAAAAAAGCTGAGCACAGAAGAAAACAAAGCGAAAGCTCTGAAGTTAAGCTTCGTGCGAAGTTAAGCTTCAGTGCGAAGCTATTGTTAGGTTAGATTAGTTTTGCCTTAGAAGCGAAAACTATACCTTAGCATTGTTTTTTGCTTTCTCCTTTCCTTTTTAACTTCTGAGCTAATATATTTTTTCCTTTTTATTTTGCAGTGTCCTATACTCCTGGACCCTTGAACAGCCTCTTCAGGTCGGCCAGGGGACTGGATGAAAACATCAGTCTACAATTGTAGGGACAAGCTTCGTTATTTAGTGAACGAAGCACTCCTGGTCGCGATGCCCTGATCCACACTGGAGAATGCCCCTGAA
Source organism: Agave tequilana (assembly GCA_038442645.1). NCBI lineage: Eukaryota > Viridiplantae > Streptophyta > Magnoliopsida > Asparagales > Asparagaceae > Agave > Agave tequilana. The sequence goes on from JAVJIF010007738.1 coordinate 85,311, forward strand.
GAGAATGCCCCTGAAGAGACTCATTGTGGGGTTGCGGATGAGGATATCTTCCAAATGATGAGGCAACATGCCAATGAGACATTATTCTGGAGGAAAATAACGGCATCTATGAGAAGGGCGACATTCTGAGGAGCTTCTATCATCAAGCCCGCCAGCTAATGTCCCGGAAAGCCCTTTTGGCCGGGTTTTATCAGTCTAGCTGAAAAGATGTGTAGTGTCATCTCCTTCTAGCGACGTTCTCCCTACGGCCTTATTGCCGACCGTTAATTTGGTACACGGTCGTTCTTTAGGGCTTCTTCGAGCAATGGTATGCTGCATTCAACGGGGCCTTCGTGCACTGACGGAGGCTTTCTGCAGACCACCGACGGTGAAGGAGCTATCTTACCCCGCGACGGACCGAACCCCCAGATCGGATTACCATACACCTATCTGATGGCATGTTTCGCTCTTCATTGTCTAGCTATTATTCGAGCCGGAGAAGAGCCTCCAGAAGGTGTTCGGATTGCGCACTTTCGTCGGTTCGAAGGATCCTCATGATCACGGATCTAAGTGATCGCGGTCTGCAAATTGTTGTGCCGACATGACGTATACAGTCTCTTCTGAAACTCTACATCCGCGATGCGGGATATGACGAGGAGTTCAAGGATGTCGAGAATGATAGGACGTCGCTGAGCCGAGGGGTCTTCGAACGGCTGGTCATCCGACCTTCTCATCTAGTATACAGGAGCGAGGATACTTGCAACTTAGAGCCACACGTCCCCAGCCGGTTTGCTCGTCAATTCGGATATGACCAGCTCTATGTTGATAATCTGAACACTAACCTAGCCTTCATTGGGAGCTTGATTGACGGTGCTCGCGCTTGGCAGTACTTTATTGCTGCTGTACCGAGGTATAGTTATGCACGACGTTGAGGACCCCAAACCTATTAATGACTTTGGGGTTCTGCCAACGGTACTGGATATCGAGATCTGCGCCAACTGGATTTGCCATTAAATTCTCTGGCTTGAAGTGGATCGCCCAGCAGCTAAAGCAGAAAGTAACTGCGAAGGGAGATGGCAAAAGAGCCTGGGTGCCAGGCATTCCAGAATTTATCGCCACCGCTGACATTGAAGCTTCGGACGCTGAAAGCCCTTGCTTTGAAGATGTTGCCGGTGCTGAGGTACCAACGGATGCTCCGAATGGGTAGGCACGACCCCTATGGAGAAGGTGGAAGTCGAGGAGGAAGAAGAGAAAGGTCCCGATGTTCACTTCAAGCGAAAGCGAAAGGGTGAACCTCACAAAAAGAGAGTGGTGAAGAAGCCCTATCACCACACTCCTACTGTTATTGCAGAGAGTGAATCGGCTGCAGTTACCCCTCCTCTTGCCCCGTTAGTTATCAAACTATTGGTGCAGAAATAGGCAACTGACAAAGCTATTCCTGGTTCAGGTAACACCAGTTCCATTTTTGTAACACACATATATTTCCTCTTCTCTCATGCATCTAACTTGTTTAACTTGTGATTCAGGAACCGAAACCGTAGGAGAACAGGGGGATTATTATGATCCCTTGTCACCTACCGGGAGGTCGATGAGGCCAGCTACTTCGTCATTTCTGAAGATTTTAAGGGTGGCACGGCTGATGTCGGTCCTTCTGGTGTTGGTGCTTCGAAAGAGAGCCCAATGGCTTCAAGCTCCAGAGGATGGGTTACAGAGCCCTCGGCGAGCGAAGACAAGCCGGACATTCCGACTATGAAAGTCGTCAGGACAGATGAAATCCTTCCTGAGATCGCTTTTGGTGCTTCTCCTGCTACTGCCAAGGTTTCTTCCATGGAGCCTGCTGAAGTTGGCGTTGCCATTAAGGGAGTCCCGGGGAACACTGTTGTTGAGGCGGTCTCTTATGATCTTATCACCTCTTGGTAATAGCTTAACCATTTGTAAGCAATCTTTTCTTGATAATATCTTGTTTTAATAAAGTACTCTTGCAGGTGTTCCTCCTTTGGTTGCATCAACTTCGAGGAAACCAGCGAGTTTACCTGAGAAATTTAAGAAAGAGACAAGTACTTCAGCTGCTGTGGATGTCGCAGAGTTGGACGTCTTGTATCGCAACCTGCCTTCTTACCAGCCTGAGCCTGCCGGTGAATCTAAGGTGGCTGAAGAGATGACTGATGTTGGAACCAATCACTCCCTCCTAAATCGGTTGGTGAGAAGATGGTGGTTTCTCTGCCGCCGCCAATCTTGGCAACTACTGGGCAGGTAATCACCAACCCTACATCTTCGACATTGGTCGTCGAACCAGTTCTTGCTGAAATAATTACCAGCCCTACCTCTATAGTGGCTGGTGTACTAGTTCCAATGAAGACTCCTCCCCGACCACAGCGATCCCTCGTATTTCTCCAGTAACGCTTATGCTATTTCCTCCACCATTATGACAGTGAAACCGGTGAAAGTTGTCTTCTGGGACTACTTGCTCACCGGGAGTAATTGAAACTGAGAAAGAATTTGTCGTTGAGATGGTTGACAGCTTTTACAAAAGCCTAAAGCGATATATTGCTTTGATTTTGAAGTGCTCGACCATCTCATTTTCAGCTCTAAAGGTGGTCCCCTCTTAAAACATTGAGAGCATTCGAGACTTCGGAGGGGATGATCAAGCTGTAGCATTATAACTCCTGGTGGAGAAATTTGAGAAGGACATGGGTGAGTGGCGCCACCTCAGCAGTTCAGACTTGGATTCTTCAGTTGATGAAGAGCTTGAGCGCCTCGTGGCTCAAATGCGAGAGGCTAACTTTGTAGCTCAGGAAGCAATCAGGGCGGTATCCTCAGATTTAAAATACTTAAGCACAAGAAAAATAGAAATTGGAGATACCATTAACGCTTCCAATAGCGCTCTTCTTGATGCTGAGGATAAGATTAAGAAAGCCAAAGAGATAATCAAGAGGGCCAATCTTCTCCTGTCCAAGACTGAACTGGTGCGTCTGGAAGAGATCGTTCGGCTGGAGCAGAGCAGCTCAAAGCCTAAAATGAAGCTGAGTTAAGATCTCAGGCATTTATCAGGCAGAAGAGGAGATTGGCTAGAAAAATTTGAGAAGAGATCCCTAGTAAAAGTGTTATCTCACCCTCCTGCTTCCAAATCCTCGGTTTGCTTTCAAAGTCTTAGAGATTTAGTTCTTTTTTGTTTTTAGGATTCCAACACGCCTTCTACTTCCTATATATTTCCCGAATCAAGTGAGAAGGAAATCCTATCAAGAAAATAGCGTGACCATCTGATCGATTGTATCGTCAAATGGATAAAGTGATCGTGCGTTAATCAGATTCCTATCGGCATACTTTCAAAGAAATCTCAGAGGAGATCTACCTCTAATTTTATTACTTGTAATTTCGCTCCTCAAATCTTTTTTTGTAAGTTTTTCCTTTACTGATGTTTCCATCTAGTCCCCAGCGGAGTCGCCATTTTATTTGACTACTTGTTTTCCATTAAAAATTCAATAAAGGGAAAACTTACAAAAAATATTTGAGGAGAGAAATTACAAGTAATAAAATTACAGATAGATCTCCTCTGAGATTTTTGAGAAAGTATGCAGATAGCTCTGAGATTTCTGAGAAAGTATGCAGATAGGAATCTGATCAGCGCGCGGTCACTTTATCCCTTTGACGATACAATCGATCAGACGGTCACGCTGCCTTCCTGATAGGATTTCCTTCTCACTTGGTTCAGAAAATCTATAGAAAGTAGAAAGCGTGTTGGAATCCTGAAAATAAAAGAGAACTAATTCTCTAAGACTTTGGAAGCAAACGAGGATTTAGAAGCAGGAGGTTGAGAGAATACTTTTGCTAGGGATCTCTTCTCAAATTTTTCATGCAAATCTCCTCTCTCCAGCGCTTTAATAAATGCCTGCGATCTCAACTCACAACTCAGGTTCATTAAAGTTCGCTGTCTGGGACAGGGCCAACGTTACCCTTTGTGCTATCTCTTGCTGCAATACTTCATCATTTTAGGCTTTGAGCTGCTCCAGCCGAACGATCTCTTCCAGACGCACCGGTTCAGGTTTAGACAGGAGAAGATTGGCCCTCTTGATCATCTCTTTGGATTTCTTAATCTTATCCTCAGCATAAAGAAGAGCGCTATTGAAAGCGTCAATAACATCTTCAATTTCTACTTTTCTTGTGTTTAAGTATTTCTAATCTAAAGATACCGCCCTGGCTGCTTCCTGAGCTACAAAGATACCGCTCAAGCTCTTCATCAACTGAATAATCCAAGTCTGAACCGTTGAGGTGGCGCCACTCACCCACGTCCTTTTCAAATTTTTACACCGGGAGCTCTAATTCGGCAGCTTGATCATTCCCATCCGAAATCTCGAACGTTCTCAATATTTTGAGAGGGGACCACCTTTAGAGCTGAAAATGAGATGGTCGAGCCCTTCAAAATCAAAGCAATAGATCGCTTTAGGCTCTTGTAAAAGCTATCAACCATCTCAGCGATAAATTCTTTCTCAACTTCAATTACTCTTGGTGAGCGAGTAGTCCCAGAAGAAAAAACTTTCACCGGTTTTACCGTCATAATAGTGGAGGAAATAGCATAAGCCCTGCTGGAGAAATACGAGGGATCGCTGGTGGTCGGGGAGGAGTCTTCATTGAAACTAGTACACTAGCCATTATAGAGGTAGGGCTGGTAATTATTTCAGGAAGAACTGGTTCGACGACCAATAGCAGTAACAGGAGAAGCACCAGAAGCGATATCATAAAGAATTTCATCTATCCTGACGGCTTCTATAGCCGGATTGTCCGGCTCGCCTTCGCTCGCCGAGGGCTCTGTAACCCATCCTCTTGAGCTTGAAGTCATTGGGCTCTCTTTCGAAGCACCAACTCCAGAAGGACTGACATCAGCCGCGCCACCCTCGAAATCTTCAGAAATGACGAAGTAGCTGGCCTCGTCGCCCTCCTAGTAGGTGAACAAGGGATCGTAATAATCCACCTTTTCTCCTGCGGCTTCGGTTCCAGAATCACAAGTTAAACAAGTTAGCTGCATGAGAGAAGAGTAAATAAAAAAATATATATACATATGTATATGTGTATATATATATATGTTGCAAAAATGGAACTGGTCTTACCTAAGCTAGGAACAGCTTTGTCAGTTGCCTGTTTTTGCGTTGATAGTTTGATAACTTACGGGGCAGGAGGAGGGGCAACTGCAGCCGATTCACTCTGTAATAACAGAAGTGTGACGAGAGGGCTTCTTCACCACCCTCTTTCTGCGAGGTTCACCCTTTCGCTTCCGCTTGAAGTGAAAATTGGGATCTTTATTCTTGACTTTCACCTCCTCTAGAGCATCTGTTGGTACCCTACCCGGAGCACCCTTTCGCTGACGCCACCAGTCTTGGTAACTACTGGACTAAGTCCGTACCTACCCCACTCGGAACATCCGTTGGTACCTCAGCACTGGCAACATCTTCAAAGCGAGGGCTTTCACGTCCTGAGCTTCACTGTCAGCGGTGGCAATAAATTCCAGAATGCCTGGCACCCAGACTCTTTTACTGTCGCCCTTCGCAGTTACTTTCTGCTTCAGCCGTTGGGCGATCCACTCCAAGCCAAAGGAGTTGATGACAAATCCCGTTGGCGCAGAGCTCGATATCATGTAACATTGGCAGAACTCCAAAGTCATTAATAGGTTTGGGGTCCTCAACGGCATGCATAACCGTGCCTCGGTACAGCTGACAATGAAGTATCGCCAAGCTCCTCATGAAGGCCGGGATAGTATTCGGATTGCCAACATAGAGCTAATCATATCCGAATTGACAAACAAATTGGCTGGGGACGTACGGCTCCAGGTGGCAAGTATCCCCGCTCATGTATACCAGATGAGAAGGCCGGATGCTAACCAGCCATTCGAAGACCCCTCAGCTCAGCGATGTCCTACCGTACTCGACATTCTTGAACTCCTCTCCATATCCTGCATCGCGGATGTAGGGGAAACACCGGAAGAGACTGTATACGTCATGCCGGCATAACAATTTACAGACCACGATCAAGTAAATCCATGACCATGAGGATCTTTCGAACCGGCGAAGGTGCGCGATCCGAACACCTTCTGGAGGCTCTTCCCTGGCTTGAATAATTACTGGACAATGAAGAGCGAACCATGCCATCAGATAGCTGTATGGTAATCCGATTCGGGGGTTCGGTCCGTCGCGGGTTAAGATAGCGACTTTCTCCCTCTTCATCATCGGTGGTCTGCAGAAAGCCTCCGTCAGTTCACGAATACCCCGTTGAATGCAGCACACCATTGCTAGAAGAAGCCCTAAAGAACGACCATGTACTAAATGAACGGTTGGCAATAAGGAGTGGGGAGAACGTCGCTAGAAAGAGATGGCACTACACATCTTTTCAGCCAGATTGATAAAAACCCGGCCAAAAGGGCTTTTCGGGACATTGGCTGCCGGGCCTGATGATGGAAGATCCTGAGAATGTCGCCCTTCTAATAGATGTTATCTTCCTCTAAAATAATATCTCCTTAGATTGCTGCCACATCCTGAAGATATTCTCGTTCGCAATCCCACAATGAGCCTCTTCAGGGGCATTTTTCAGGTTGGGGAAAAAGATAATCCCCCAACTCTTCCAACTGTTCGAGCATCCCTTATAATTACCATGCATGTCCGAGCAGATGTAAAAGCGACACATCAGCTCTCGATAGTTATATATGGGATGCTCGAACAGTTCGAAGAGTTGGGGGTTATCTTTTCCGCAACCTGAAAAATGCCCCTGAAGAGGCTCATTGTGAGATTGCGAACGAGAATATCTTCTAAAGGATGAGGCAGAATGTCCAAAGAGACATTGTTCTAGAGGAAGATAACATCTATTAGAAGGACGACATTCTCAGGAGCTTCCATCATCAGGCCCGACAGCCAATGTCCCTGAAAGCCCTTTTGGTCGGGTTTTTATCAGTGGCTGACAAGATGTATAGTGCCTTCTCCTTCTAGCGACGTCGTTCTCCCCACTGCCTTATTGCCGAACGTTCAATTGGTACACGGTCGTTTTTTAGGGCTTCTTCCAGCAATAATGTGCTACATTCAACGGAGTTTTTGTGCACTGACGGAGGCTTTCTGCAGACCACCGACGATGAAGAGAGAGAGTCATTATCTTACCTCGCGACGGACCGGACCCCCGGATCGGATTACAATACACCTATTTAATGTCATGATTCGCTTTTCATTGTCCAGCAATTATTCAAGCCAGGAAAGAGCCTCGAGAAGGTGTTCGGATCGCGCACCTTCGCCGGTTCGAAGGATCATCATAGTCACGGATCTACGTGATTGCGGTCTGCAAATTGTTGTGCCGACATGACGTATACAGTCTCTTCTGGTGTTTCCCCTACATTCGCGATGCGGGATATGGTGAGGAGTTCAAGGATGTCTAGGACGGTAGGACGTCGCTGAGCTGAGGGGTCTTCGAATGGCTGGTTAACATTCGGCCTTCTCATCTGGTATATATGAGCGGGGATACTTGCCACCTGGAGCCGTACGTCCCCAACCAATTTGTTCGTCAATTCAAATATGACCAGCTCTATGTTAGCAATCCGAACACTAACCTGGCCTTCATGGGGAGCTTGATTGACGGTGCTCGCGCTTGGCGATACTTCATTGTCAGCTGTACCGAGGCACGGTTGTGCATGCCGTTGAGGACCCTAAACCTATTAATGACTCTGAGATTCTACCAATGGTACATGATATCGAGCTCTGTGCCAAATATAAAGTAGTAAAATAGAAGGTGGGCATTTGATTAGTAGTATGTTTTTTTGCTTGGGGTGCAAGAGGTCCTGAGTTCTATTCTCGGAACGCCCCCAATCTTTTCAATTTTTATTTTTGCTGTTATACTTTATTACATTTTCTTTAAATAATCCTCATTTTTTGTGCAAAATAAGTTGGTCGACATAGAAAATAATTTAGTAGTCTTTTATTTTTATTCAGTAGCTTTTGTATTTTGTTTTATTAATTTTTTATTAGTTTTCTTTTATTTAAGGCATGAGTAATGAACATGATTTTTATCTATTTATACTTTTGTAATTTTTCTTTTTGAGATCAATGAATGAATTATTGAAATATTTGAGAGATTGGAAGTCTAGTTGGTTTCCTTCGAGTCTTCGCGTGTGAGGCATAGAGTGGGAGAAAGATTTCCTGAATATGAAGCCTGGCTCTGAATCTCCATGTGCCATACAGCGATAAGCTGAATGAGAGGCGCCATACAGTGGATCGTCCAACGGCTGAAGCAGAAAGTAACTGCGAAGGGTGAGGGCAAAAGAGTATGGGTGCCAGGCATTCTGGAATTTAACACCACCGCTGACAGTGAAGCTCCGGACGTCAAAAGCCCTCGCTTTGAAGATGTTGCCAGTGCTGAGGTACCAACGGATGTTCTGGGTGGGGTAGGTATGGCCTTAGCGCAGTAGTTGTCAAGACCGGCAGCATCAGCGAAAGGGTGCTCCGGGTGGGGTACCAACAGATGCTCTATAGGAGGTGAAAGTCGAGGAGGAAGATCCCGATGTTCACTTCAAGCGGAAGCAAAAGGGTGAACCTCGCAGAAAGAGGATGGTGAAGAAGCCCCGTCGTCACACTCCTATTATTACAGAGAGTGAATCGGCTGCAGTTGCCCCTCCTCCTGCCCCGTTAGTTATCAAACTATCGGCGCAAAAACAGGCAACTGACAAAGCTGTTCCTGGCTTAGGTAAGACCAGTTCCATTTTTGCAACACACATATATACATATACATATGTATATATATATATATTTTATTTCCTCTTCTCTCATGCAGCTAACTTGTTTAATTTGTGATTCTGCAACAGAATCCGCAGGAGAACAGGGAGATTATTACGATCCCTTGTTCACCTACTAGGAGGGCGACGACGCCAGCTACTTCGTCATTTCTGAAGATTTCGAGGGTGGCGCGGCTGATGTCGTTCCTTCTGGTGTTGGTGCTTCGAAAGAGAGCCTAATGGCTTCAAGCTAAAGAGGATGGGTTACAGAACCCTCGGCGAGCGAAGGCGAGCCGAACATTCCAGCTATGGAAGCCGTCAGGATAGATGAAATCCTTCATGATATCGCTTCTGGTGCTTCTCCTGCTACTGCCAAAGTTTCTTTTATGGAGCCTGCTGGAGTTAGCGTTTCCATTGAGGAAGTTTCGGGGGACATTATTGTTGAGGCGGTTGAGGCGAGAACCAATCACACTCCCTGCTGAATCGGTTGGTGAGATGACGCTGGTTTCTCTGACGTCCCCACTCTTGACAACTACTGGGCTAAGGGTACCAGCCCTACCTCTATGGTGGCTGGTGTACTAGTTTCAATGAAGACTCCTCCCTGACCACCAACGATCCCTCATCTTTCTCCAGTAGAGCTTATGCTATTTCCTCCACCATTATGACGGTGAAACCGGTGAAAGTTGTCTTCTGGGACTACTCACTTACCGGGAGTAATTAAAGCTGAGAAAGAATTTGTCGTTGAGATGGTTGACAGCTTTTACAAGAGCCTAAAGTGATCTATTGCTTTGATTTTGAAGAACTCGACCACCTCATTTTCAGCTCAAAAGGTAGTCCCCTCTTAAAACATTGAGAGCATTCGAGACTTCAAAGGGGATGATTAAGCTGCCGCATTAGAGCTCCTGGTGGAGAAATTTGAGAAGGACGTGGGTGAGTGACGCCACCTCAGCAGTTCAGACTTGGATTCTTCAGTTGATGAAGAGCTTGAGCGTCTCGTGACTCAAATGCGGGAGGCTAACTTTGTAGCTCAGGAAGCAGCCAGGGCGGTATCTTCAGATTTGAAATACTTAAACACAAGAAAAGTAGAAATTAGAGATACCATTAACGCTTTCAATAGCGCTCTTTTTAATGCTGATGATAAGATTAAGAAAGCCAAAGAGATGACCAAGAGGGCCAATCTTCTCCTGTCCAAGACTGAACCAGTGCGTCTGGAAGAGATCGTTCGGCTGGAGCAGAGCAGCTCAAAGCCTAAAATGATGAAGTCTTGCAGCAGGAGATAGCACAAAGGATAACGTTGGCTGAAATTGAGGTTCATCTGTCCTAGACAGTGAACTTTAATGAAGCTGAGTTAAGATCGCAAGCATTTATCAGGCAGAAGAGGAGATTGGCTGAAAAATTTTGAGAAGAGATCCCTAGCAAAAGTGTTATCTCACCCTCCTACTTCTAAATCCTCAGTTTGCTTTCAAAGTCTTAGAGATTTAGTTCTCTTTTATTTTCAGGATTCCAATACGTTTCTACTTCCTATAGATTTTTCGAATTAAGTGAGAAGAAAATCCTATCAAGAAAGCACCGTGACCGTCTGATCGATTGTATCGTCAAAGGGATAAAGTGATCATGCGCTGATCAGATTCCTATCGTCATACTTCCAGAGAAATCTCAGAGGAGATCTACCTCTAATTTATTACTTGTAATTTCGCTCCTCAAATATTTTTTGTAAGTTTTCCCTTTACTGATGTTTCCAACATTAAAAATTTAATAAAGGGAAAACTTACAAAAAATATTTGAGGAGCAAAATTACAAGTAATAAAATTACAGATAGATCTCCTCTGAGATTTCTAGGAAAGTATGCAGATAGAAATCTGATCAGCGCACGATCACTTTATCCCTTTGACGATACAATCGATCAGACGGTCACGCTGCCTTCCTGATAGGATTTCCTTCCCACTTGGTTTAGGAAATCTATAGGAAGTAGAAGGCGTGTTGAAATCCTAAAAATAAAAGAGAACTAATTCTCTAAGACTTTGGAAGCAAACCGAGGATTTAGAAGCAGGAGGGTGAGAGAATACTTTTGCTAGGGATCTCTTCTCAAATTTTTCATGCAAATCTCCTCTCTCCAGCCAGCTCTGATAAATGCCTGCGATCTCAACTCAGCTTCATTAAAAGTTCGCTGTCTGGGACAGTCGAACCTCAATTTCAGCTAACGTTACCCTTTGTGCAATCTCCTGCTGCAATACTTCATCATTTTAGGCTTTGAGCTGCTCCAGCCCAACGATCTCTTCCAAACTCACCGGTTCAGGCTTGGACAGGAGAAGATTGGCCCTCTTGATCATCTCTTTGGTTTTCTTAATCTTATCCTCAGCATTAAGAAGAGCGCTATTGGAAGCGTCAATGACATATCCAATTTCTACTTTTCTTATGTTTAAGTATTTCAAATCTGAAGATACCACCCTGGCTGCTTCCTGACCTACAAAGTTAGCCTCCCGCATTTGGGCCACGAGGCGCTCAAGCTCTTCATCAACTGAAAAATCCAAGTCTGAACTGCTGAGGTGGCGCCACTCACCCACGTCCTTCTCAAATTTCTATGCGGCAGCTTGATCATTCCCATCCGAAGTCTCGAACGCTCTTAATATTTTGAGAGGGGACCACCTTTAGAGCTGAAAATGAAGGGTCGAGCCCTTCAAAATCAAAGCAATAGATCGCTTTAGGCTCTTGTAAAAGCTATCAACCATCTTAGCGACAAATTCTTTCTCAGCTTCAATTACTCCCAGTGAGCTAGTAGTCCCAGAAGACAAAACTTTCACCGGTTTCACCGTCATAATGGTGGAGGAAATAGCATAAACGCTACTGGAGAAAGACGAGGGATCGCTAGTGGTAGGGGAGGAGTCTTCATTGAAAATGAAGTATCGCCAAGCTTCTCATGAAGGCCGCCGAGATAGTATTCGGATTGCCAACATAGAGCTGGTCATATCCGAATTGACGAACAAATTGGCTGAGGACGTACGGCTCCAAATAGCAAGTATCCCCGCTCATGTATACCAGATGAGAAGGTCGGATGCTAACCAGCCATTCAAAGACCCCTTGGCTCAGCGACGTCCTACCGTCCTCGACATTCTTGAACTCCTCGCCATATCCCGCATCGCGGATGTGGGGGAAACATCGGAAGAGACCGTATACGTCATGCCGGCATAACAATTTGCAGATCGCGATCATGTAGATCCGTGACTATGAGGATCCTTCGAACCGGCGAAGGTGCGCGATCCGAACACCTTCTGGAGACTTTCCCTACTTGAATAATTGTTGGATAATGAAGAGCGAACCATGCCATCAGATAGGTGTATGGTAATCCGATCTGGGGGTTCAGTCCGTCGCGGGGTAAGATAGTGACTTTCTCCCTCTTCGTCGTCGGTGGTCTGCAGAAAGTCTTCGTCAGTGCACGAAGACCCCGTTGAATGCAGCACATCATTGCTAGAAGAAGCCCTAAAGAACGACCTTATATCAAATGAAAGGTCGGCAATAAGGCAGTGGGGAGAACGACGTCGCTAGAAGGAGATGGCACTACACATCTTTTCAGTCAGACTGATAAAAACCCAGCCAAAAGGGCTTTCCGGGACATGGCTGGCGGGCCCGATGATGGAAGCTCCTGAGAATGTCGCCCTTCTAATAGATGTTATCTTCCTCCAGAACAATGTCTCCTTGGACATGCTGCCTCATCCTTTAGAAGATATCCTCCTTCGCAATCCCACAATTAGCCTCTTCAGGGGCATTTTCTATGTTGGGGAATAGATAATCCCCCAACTCTTCAAACTGTTCGAACCTTCCTTATAATTATCGAGAGCTGATGTGTCGCTTCTACATCTGCTCGGACATGCATGGTAGTTGTAAGGGATGCTCGAATAGTTCGAATAGTTGGGGGATTATCTGTTCCCCAATCTGAAAAATGCCCCTGAAGAGCCTCATTATGGGATTGCGAACGAGTATATCTTCCAAAGGATAAGGCAGCATGTCCAAGGAGACATTGTTCTGGAGGAAAAAAAAACATCTATGAGAAGGGCGACATTCTCAGGAGCTTCCATCATCAGGCCCGCCAGCCAATGTCCCGAAAAGCCCTTTTAGCTGGGTTTTTATCAGTCTTGCTGAAAAGATATGTAGTGCCATCTCCTTCTAGCGACGTCGTTCTCCCCACTGCCTTATTGCCAAACGTTCATTTGGTACACGGTCGTTCTTTAGATCTTCTTCTAACAATGGTATGCTGCATTCAACGGGGTCTTCATGCACTGACGGAGGCTTTCTGCAGACCACCGACGACGAAGAGGGAGAAAGTCACTATCTTAACTCGCGACGGACCGAACCCCCCAGATCGGATTACCATACACCTATCTGATGATATGGTTCGCTCTTCATTGTTCAGCAATTATTCAAGCCGGGGAAGAGCCTCCAGAAGGTGTTCGGATCGCGCACCTTCAACTGTTCGAAGGATCCTCATGGTCACGGATCTACGTGATTGCGGTGTGCAAATTGTTGTGTTGGCATGACGTATACAGTCTCTTCTGGAGTTTTCCCTATATCCACGATGCGGGATATGGCGAGGAGTTCAAGGATGTTGATGACGGTAGGACGTCGCTGAGCCGAGGGGTCTTCGAACGGCTGGTTAGCAACCGACCTTCTAATCTAGTATACAGGAGCGGGGATACTTGCTACCTGGAGCCGTACGTCCCTAACCAATTGTTCGTCAATTTGAATATGACCAGCTCTATGTTGGCAATCTGAACACTAACCTAGCCTTCATCCGGGCAGCTTGATTAACGGTGCTCGCGCTTGGCAGCACTTTATTGCTGGCTGTACCGAGATATGGTTGTGCATGCCGTTGAGGACCCCAACCGATTAATGAATTTAGGGTTCGGTACTGGATATCGAGATTTGCGCCAACTGGATTTGCCATTAACTTTTCTGGCTCGCCCATCAGCTAAAGCAGAAGTAACTGCGAAGGGAGAGGGCAAAAGAGTCTGGGTGCCAGGCATTCCAGAATTTATCGCCACCGCTGACAATGAAGCTTCGGACGCTGAAAGCCCTTGCTTTGAAGATGTTGCCGGTGCTGAGGTACCAACGGATGCTCCGAACGGGTAGGCACGACCCCTACGGAGGAGGTAAAAGTCGAGGAGGAAGAAGAGAAAGATCCCGATGTTCACTTCAAGCAGAAGCAAAGGGTGAACCTCACAAAAAGAGGATGGTGAAGAAGTCCTGTCGCCACACTCTTACTGTTATTGCAGAGAGTGAATCGGCTGCAGTTGCCCCTCCTCCTACCCCGTTATCAAACTATCGGTGCAGAAATAGGCAACTGACAAAGCTGTTCCTGGTTCAGGTAAGACCAGTTCCATTTTTATAACACATATATACATATATATATATATATACATATATATATATACATATATATATATATTTCCTATACTCTCATGCAACTAACTTGTTTAACTTGTGATTCAGGAACCGAAACCTCAGGAGAATAGGGGGATTATTACGATCCCTTGTTCACCTACCGGGAGGGCGATGAGGCCAGCTAATTTGTCATTTCTGAAGATTCTAAGGGTGGCGCAGCTGATGTCGGTCCTTCTGGTGTTGGTGCTTCGAAAGAGAGCCCAATGCCTTCAAGCTCCAGAGGATGGGTTACAGAGCCCTCGGTGAGCGAAGATGAGCCGGACATTCCGGCTATGGAAGTCGTCAGTATAGATTAAATCCTTTTGGTGCTTCTCCTGCTACTGTCAAGGTTTCTTCTATGGAGCCTGCTGAAATTGGCGTTGCCATTGAGGGAGTCCAGGGGACACTGTTATTGAGGCGGTCTCTTATGACCTTATCACCTCTTGGAAATACCTTAATCATTTGTAAGCAATCTTTTCTTAATAATACCTTGTTTTAATAAAGTACTCTTGCAGGTGTTCCTCCTTTGGGTGCATCAGCTTCGAGGAAACCAACGAGTCTACCCGAGAAATTTAGGAAAGAGACAAGTACTTCAGCTGCTGTGGATGTCGCAGAGTTGGACGTCTTGTATCGCAACCTGACTTCTTACCAGCCTGAGCCTGCCGGTGAATCAAAGGTGGCCGAAGAGATGACTGATGCGGAACCAATCACACTCCCCGCTGAATCGGTTGGTGAGATGACGGTGATTTCTCTGACGCCGCCAGTCTTGGCAACTACTGGGCTAAGGGTAATCACCAACACTACATCTTCGACACTGGTCGTCGAACCAGTTCTTGCTGGAATAATTACCACCCCTACCTCTATGGTGGCTGGTGTCCTAGTTTCAATGAAGACTTCTCCCCGACCACCAGCGATCCCTCGTCTTTCTCCAGTAGCGCTTATGCTATTTCCTCCACCATTATGACGGTGAAATCGGTGAAAGTTTTGGTTTCTGGGACTACTCGCTCCCGGGAGTAATTGAAGCTGAGAAAGAATTTGTCGCTGAGATGGTTGACAGCTTTTACAAGAGCCTAAAGTGATCTATTGCTTTGATTTTGAAGAACTCGACCACCTCATTTTCAGCTCAAAAGGTAGTCCCCTCTTAAAACATTGAAAGCATTCGAGACTTCGGAGGGGGTGATTAAGCTGCCACATTAGAGCTCCTGGTGGAGAAATTTGAGAAGGACGTGGGTGAGTGACGCCACCTCAGCAGTTCAGACTTGGATTCTTCAGTTGATGAAGAGCTTGAGTGCCAGGGCGGTATATTCAAATTTGAAATACTTAAACACAAGAAAAACAGAAATTAGAAATATCATTGACGCTTCCAATAACGCTCTTCTTGATGCTGAGGATAAGATTCAAAAATCCAAAGAGATGATCAAGAGGGCCAATCTTCTCCTGTCCAAGCCTGAACCGGTGCGTCTGGAAGAGATCGTTCGGCTGGAGCAGCTCAAAGCCTAAAATGATGAAGTATTACAGCAGGAGATAGCACAAAGGGTAACATTGGCCGAAATTGAGGTTCGTCTGTCCCAGACAGCGAACTTTAATGAAGCTGAGTTGAAATCGCAGACATTTATCAGAGGTGGCTGGAGAGAGGAGATTTGCATGAAAAATTTGAAAAGAGATCCCTAGCAAAAGTATTCTCTCACCCTCTTGCTTCTAAATCCTCGATTTGCTTCAAAAGTCTTAGAGAATTAGTTCTCTTTTATTTTCAGGATTCCAACACGCCTTCTACTTCCTATAGATTTTCTAAACCAAGTGAGAAGGAAATCCTATCAGGAAGGTAGCGTGACCGCCTGATGGATTGTATCGTTAAAGGGATAAAGTGATCGCGCGCTGATCAGATTCCTATCTGCATACTTTCCCAAAAATCTCAGAGGAGATTTATCTGTAATTTTATTACTTGTAATTTCGCTCCTCAAATATTTTTTTGTAAGTTTTCCCTTAATTAAATTTTCAATGTAAAACAAGTAGTCAAACAAAATGACGAGACTCCGCGTGTTGGAATCCTGAAAATAAAAAAGAACTAAATTTCTAAGACTTTGGAAGCAAACCGAGGATTTAGAAGCAGGAGGGTGAGATAATACTTTTGCTAGGGATCTCTTCTCAAATTTTCCAACCAATCTCCTCTTCTGCCTGATAAATGCCTGCGATCTTAATTCAGCTTCATTAAAGTTCGTTGTCTAGGACAGACGAACCTCAATTTCGGCCAACGTTACCCTTTGTGCTATCTCCTGCTGCAATACTTTATCATTTTAGGCTTTGAGCTGCTCTACTCCAGCCGAACGATCTCTTTTAGACGCACCGATTCAGTCTTGAACAGGAGAAAATTGACCCTCTTAATCATCTCTTTGGCTTTCTTAATCTTATCCTCAGCATCAAAAAGAGCTATTGGAAGCGTCAATGACATCTCCAATTTCTACTTTTCTTGTGTTTAAGTATTTCAAATCTGAAAATACCGCCCTGGCTGCTTCCTGAGCTACAAAGTTAGCCTCTCGCATTTGAGCCACGAGGCGCTCAAGCTCTTCATCAACTGAAGAATCCCAGTCTGAACTGCTGAGGTGGCGCCACTCACCCACGTCCTTCTCAAATTTCTATACCAGGAGCTCTAATGCAGCAGCTTGATAATTCCCATCTGAAGTCTCGAACGCTCTCAATATTTTGAGAGGGGACCACCTTTAGAGCTGAAAATGAGGTGGTCGAGTCCTTCAAAATCAAAGCAATAGATCGCTTTAGGCTCTTGTAAAAGTTGTCAACCATCTCAGCTACAAATTCTTTCTCAGCTTCAATTACTCCCGGTGAGCGAGTAGTCCCAGAAGATAAAACTTTTATCGGTTTCACCGTTATAATGGTGGAGGAAATAGCATAAGCGCTACTGGAGAAAGACAAAGGATCGCTGGTAGTCGGGGAGGAGTCTTCATTGAAACTAGTACACCAGCCACCATAGAGGTAGGGCTGGTAATTATTCCAAGAAGAGCTGGTTCGACGACCAGTGTTGGAGATATAGGGATGATGATTACCCTTAGCCCAGTAGTTACCAAGACTGGCAACGTCAGAGAAACCGCCGTCATCTCACCAACTGATTCAGCAGGGAGTGTGATTGGTTCCGTAGCCATCATCTCCTCGGCCACCTTAGAGTCATCGCAGGCTCAGGCTGGTAAGAAGACAGGTTGCGATACAAGACGTCCAACTCTGCGACATCCACAACAGCTGAAGTACTTGTCTCTTCTTTAAATTCCCCGGGAAAACTTGTTTCCCTCGAAGTTGATGCACCCAAAAGCAGAAAACCTGCAAGAGTACTTTATTAAAATAAGGTATAATAATATCAAGAAAAGATTGCTTATAAATGGTTAAGATATTACCAAGAAGTGATGAGGTCATAAGAGACACCGCCTCAACCGCCTCAACAACAATGTCCCCGGGACTTCCTCAATGGCAATGCTAACTCCAGCAGGCTCCATAAAAGAAACAGTAGGTGAACAAGGGATCGTAATAATCCCCTTTTCTCCTGCGGCTTCGGTTCCAGAATCACAAGTTAGTTGCATGAGAGAAGAGGAAATAAAAATATATATATACATATGTATATGTATATACGTGTTACAAAAATGGAACTGGTCTTACCTAAACCAGGAACAACTTTGTCAGTTGCTTGTTTTTGCGTCGATAGTTTGATAACTTACGGGGCAGGAGGAGGGGCAACTGCAGCCGATTCACTCTCTGTAATAACAGAAGTGTGACGACGGGGCTTCTTCACCGTCCTCTTTCTGCGAGGTTCACCCTTTCGCTTCCGCTTGAAGTGAACATCGGGATCTTCCTCCTCGACTTTCAACTCCTCTAGAGCATCCGTTGGTAACCCACCCGGAGCACCCTTTCGCTGACGCTGCCAGTCTTGGTAACTACTGGGCTAAGGCCGACCTAACCCACCCGAAACATCCGTTGGTACCTCAGCATTACAACATCTCCAAAGCGAGGGCTTTCGACGTCCGGAGCTCCACTGTCAGCGGTGGCGATAAATTTCAGAATGCCTGGCACCCGGACTCTTTTGCCCTCGCCCTTCGCAGTTACTTTCTGCTTCAGCCGTTAGGCGTTCCACTTCAAGCCAAAGGAGTTGATGGCAAATGTCGTTGGTGCAGAGCTCGATATCATGTACCATTGGCAGAACCCCAAAGTCATTAACAGGTTTGGGGTCCTCAACGGCATGCACAATCGTGCCTCGGTACAGCTGACAATGAAGTATCGTCAAGCTCCTCATGAAGGCTGGGATAGTATTCAGATTGCCAACATAGAGCTGGTCATATCCGAATTAACGAACAAATTGGCTGGGGACGTACGGCTTCAGGTAGCAAGTATCCCCGCTCATGTATACCAGATGAGAAGGCCGGATGCTAACCAGCTATTCAAAAACCCCTCGGCTCAGCGACGTCCTACCGTCCTCGACATTCTTGAACTCCTCGCCATATCCCGCATCGCGGATGTAGGAGAAACACCGAAAGAGATTGTATACGTCATACCGGCATAACAATTTGCAGACCGCGATCACGTAGATCCGTGACCATGAGGATCCTTCGAACCGGCGA
The DNA here is from genome assembly GCA_038442645.1 of Agave tequilana. Classification (NCBI taxonomy): domain Eukaryota; kingdom Viridiplantae; phylum Streptophyta; class Magnoliopsida; order Asparagales; family Asparagaceae; genus Agave; species Agave tequilana. Next base: position 104,058 of record JAVJIF010007738.1, read on the forward strand.
AGGTGCGCGATCCGAACACCTTCTGGAGGCTCTTCCCGGCTTGAATAACTGCTGGACAATGAAGAGCAAACCATGCCATCTGGGGGTTCGGTCCGTCACGGGGTAAGATAGTGACTTTCTCCCTCTTCATCGTCGGTGGTCTGCAGAAAGCCTCCGTCAGTGCACGAAGACCCTGTTGAATGCTGACACCATTACTGGAAGAAGGCCTAAAGAACAACCATGTACCAAATGAACGGTCGGCAATAAGGCAATGGGGAGAACGACGTTGCTAGAAGGAGATGGCACTACACATCTTTTCAGTCAGTCAGACTGATAAAAACCCAGCCAAAAGAGCTTTTTGGGACATTGGCTGCCGGCCTGATGATGGAAACTCCTGAGAATGTCGCCCTTCTAATAGATGTTATCTTCCTCCAGAACAATGTCTCCTTGGACATGCTGCCTCATCCTTTAGAAGATATCCTCGTTCGCAATCCCACAATAAGCCTCTTCAAGGGTATTTTTCATGTTGGGGAATAGATAATTCCCCAACTCTTCGAACTGTTCGAGCCTCCCTTATAACTATCGAGAGCTGATGTGCCGCTTCTACATCTGCTCGGACATGCATGGTAGTTATAAGGGATGCTCGAACAGTTCGAAGAGTGGGATTATCTGTTCCCCAACCTGAAAAATGCCCCTGAAGAGGCTCATTGTGAGATTGCGAACGAGTATATCTTCCAAAGGATGAGGGAGCATGTCCAAGGAGAAATTGTTCTGGAGGAAGATAACAACATTTATGAGAAGGGCGATTGACCGAGTTTTTATCAGTCTGACTGAAAAGATGTGTAGTGACATCTCCCTTCTAGCGACGTCGTTCTCCCCACTGCCTTATTGCCAAACGTTCATTTGGTACACGGTCGTTCTTTAGAGCTTCTTCCAGCAATGGTGTGTTGCATTCAACGGGGTCTTCGTGCACTGACGGAGGCTTTCTGCAGACCACCGACGACGAAGAGGGAGAAAGTCATTATCTTACCCCGTGACAGACCGAACCCCCTGATCGGATTACCATACACCTATCTGATGGCATGCTTCGCTCTTCATTGTCCAGCAATTATTCAAGCCTGGGAAGAGCCTCCAGAAGGTGTTCGGATCGCGCACCTTCGCCGGTTCGAAGAACCTCATGATCACGGATCTACGTGATTGCGGTCTGCAAATTGTTGTACCGGCATGACGTATACAGTCTCTTCCGGTATTTTCCCTACATCCGTGATACGGGATATGGCGAGGAGTTCAAGGATGTCAAGAACGGTAGGACGTCACTGAGCTGAGGGGTCTTCAAATGACTAGTTAGCATCCGGCCTTCTCATCTGGTATACATGAGCGGGAATACTTGCTACCTGGAGCCGTACGTCCCTAGCCACTTTGTTCGTCAATTCGAATATGACCAGCTCTATGTTGGTAATCTGAACACTAACCTGGCCTTCATCCAGGGAGCTTGATTGATGATGCTCGCGCTTGGCGATACTTCATTGTCAGCTGTACCGACGCATGGTTGTGCATGTCGTTGAGGACCCCAAACCTATTAATGACTCTGGGGTTCTGACAATGGTACATGATATCGAGCTCTGCGCCAACTGGATTCGCCATCAACTCCTTTGGCTTGAAGTAGATCGCCCAACGGCTGAAGCATAAAGTAACTGCGAAGGGCATGGGCAAAAGAGTCCGAGTGCCAGGCATTCCGAAATTTATCGCCACCGCTGACAGTGAAGCTCCAGACGTCGAAAGCCCTCGCTTTGAAGATGTTGCCAGTGCTGAGTTACCAACGGATGTTCCGGGTGGGGTAGGTACGGCCTTGCGCAGTAGTTGCCAAGACTGGCGGCGTCAGCGATAAGGTGCTCCGGGCGGGGTACCAACGGATGCTCTAGAGGAGGTGAAAGTCAAGGAGGAAGATCTTGATGTTGTGGATGTCGCAGAGTTAGACGTCTTGTATCGCAAACTGTATTCTTACCGGCCTGAGCCTGCCGGTGACTCTAAGGTGGCCGAGGAGATGATGGCTGCGGAACCAATCACACTCCCTGCTGAATCGGTTGGTGAGATGACGGTTTCTCTGACGTCCCTAGTCTTGGGAACTACTGGGCTAAGGGTAATCATCATCCCTATATCTCCAACACTGGTCATCGAACCAGTTCTTCCTAGAATAATTACCAGCCCTACCTCTATGGTGGCTGGTGTACAAGTTAAATAAGTTAGCTGCATGAGAGAAGAGGAAATAAAAAAATATATATATACATATTTATTTGTATATATATGTGTGCGTTGCAAAAATGAAACTGGTCTTACCTAAGCCAGGAATAGCTTTGTCAGTTGCCTGTTTTTGCGTCGATAGTTTGATAACTAACGTGACAAGAGGAGGAGCAACTGCAGCCGATTCACTTTCTGTAATAACAGGAGTGTGACGACGGGGTTTCTTCACCACCATCTTTCTGCGAGGTTCACCCTTTCGCTTCTGCTTGGAGTGAACTCTTCCTCCTCCTCGACTTCCACCTCCTTTAGAGCATCCATTGGTATCCCGCCCGGAGCACCCTTTCGCTGACGCCACCAGTCTTGGCAACTACTGGGCTAAGGTCGTACCTACCCTGTCCGGAGCATCCGTTGGTACCTCCGCACCGGCAACATCTTCAAAGTAAGGGCTTTCGGTGTCCGAAGCTTCACTGTCAGCGGTGGCGATAAATTCCGGAACGCCTAACACCGGGACTCTTTTGCCCTATCCCTTCGCGGTTACTTTCTGCTTCAGCCGCTGGGTGATCCACTCAAGCCAAAGGAGTTGATGACAAATCCGATTGGCGTAGAGCTCGATATCATGTACTATTGGCAGAACTCCAAAGTCATTAATAGGTTTGGGGTCCTCAACGGCATGCACAACCGTGCCTCGGTACGGCCGGCAATAAAGTATTGCCAAGCTCGAGCACCGTCAATCAAGTTCCCCATGAAGGCCAGGTTAGTGTTCAGATTGCCAACATAGAGCTGGTCATATCCGAATTGACGAGCAAATTGGCTGGGAACGTACGAATCTAGGTAGCAAGTATCCCCGCTCATGTATACCAGATGAGAAGGCCGGATGCTAACCAGCCATTCGAAAACCCCTCGGCTCAGCGATGTCCTACCGTTCTCGATATCCTTCAACTCCTCTCACCATATCCCGCATTGTGGATGTAGGAGAAACACCAGAATAGACTGTATACGTCGTGCCGGTATAATAATTTGCACACCGCGATCACGTAGATCCGTGACCATGAGGATTCTTCGAACCGGCGAAGGTTCGCCATCCGAACACACTTTGGAGGCTCTTCTCCCGGTTGAATAATAGCTGAACAATGAAGAGCGAACCATACCATTAGACAGGTGTATGGTAATCCGATCCGAGGGTTTGGTCCGTCGCGGGATAAGATAGTGACTTCCCCCTCTTCGTCGTCGGTGGTCTGCAGAAAGCCTCCGTCAGTGCACGAAGACCCCGTTAAATGCAGCACATTACTGAATGAAGCCCTAAAGAATGACTGTGTACCAAACGAACGGTCGACAATAGGACAGTGGGGAGAACGTCCCTAGAAGGAGATGGTACTACACATCTTTTCAGCCAGACTGATAAAAAATCGGCCAAAAGGGCTTTCTAGGACATTGGCTGGCGGGCCTGATGATAAAAGCTCCTGAGAATGTCGCCGTTCTCATAGATGTTGTTATCTTCTCCAGAACAATGTCTCCTTGGGCATGTTGCCTCATCCTTTGGAAGATATCCTCGTTCGCAAACCTATAATGAGCCTCTTCAGGGAACCATTCTTCAGGTTGGGGAACAGATAATACCCCAACTCTTCGAACTGTTCAAGCCTCCCTTATAAATACCATGCATGTCCGAGCAGATGTAGAAGCAGCACATCAGCTCTCGATAGGTCTCAAACAGGGTGGGCTCTGCTCCTTCTTCTCCAAAAGCGCCAACTCCGTCTCACATGGGAAGTTTCTCCATGCTCCTGACTTCCTACATCTCATGCAAAAGCCATACCCAACTCCCTATAGGCGTGAAGAAAGTCCCTGTAGATGAGCAGTATAATTCAAAGATGGCGTAGAAATTCGCTACGCTCATCTGGATGCCATAACAGGTAGCTCTGACAGCTTCGCAGTCCAAGTCCTCCTCAAAATGGGGCAAGACACACAGAGTCAAGTCCCTCCAACAGGCCTTGCGAGTATGAATCCAACCTGGGGTCCTGAAATCAGTTACTGGGTAGTTGTCATTGACTTTGAAGAACTGATTCCAAAAGTTTGAGCCATAATTAGATTCTCCCCCGTCGTTATGTCTTGTAGGACATTTCTGGGGTGAAGACCCAGTATGCATTGAGGACCTGTCCTTGCATAGCCGTGAGAGGCAGCCGTCAAAATACCCACGTGGACTGAGTCGGTGGTCTGGGTCACTTGCCATATCATTTTCCGAAGCCTCTTTACACATTGGAAGAAGGATAGTGGGAAATAACGCTTGCTGGACGAGAGGTAGTACTCTCGCCGTTCAAATTAAAGATCCATTGCCCTTTCCCAGCCAGCAGTTGATCTGTGTCAGGCGCTGCGTCTTCGAACATGAAGTCAGGCTTCCGATAAATCTTCCGGTCATAGTCCTCTAGATGAGCAGTAGTCAAAATACTCCTCATTGTGTGTTAATCTCCAGTGTGGATCAGGACATCGCAGCCAGGAGTGCTCCGCTCACTAAACAAACGAAACTTGTTCCTGAAATTGTAGACTGATGTTTTCATCCAGTCCCTTGGCCGACCCGAAGATGATGTTCAAGGGTCCAAAAATATAGTGCACACTACAAAACAAAAAGGAGAAAATATATTAGCCCAGAAGTTAAAAAGATAAAAGAGAAAACAAAAAAAAATGCTAAGGCATAGCTTCGCTTCCAAAGTGAAGCTAACCTAACCTAATAGTAGCTTCGCACTGAAGCTTAACTTCGCACTGAAGTTTAACTTTACACTCTGTACAAAAGCAGAGCACAGAAGAAAAACAAAGCGAAAGCTCTAAAGCTTAACTTCAGTGCGAAGTTAAGCTTCAGTGCGAAGCTACTGTTAGGTTAGATTAGTTTCGCCTTGGAAGCGAAGCTATGCCTTAGCATTATTTTTTGCTTTCTCTTTTCCTTTTTAACTTTTGAGCTAATATATTTTCTCCTTTTTATTTTGCAGTGCCCTATACTCCTGGACCCTTGAACAGCCTCTTCGGGTTGGCCAGGGAACTGGATGAAAACATCAGTCTACAATTTCAGGAACAAGCTTCGTTGTTTAGTGAACGGAGCACTCCTGCCCGCGATGCCCTGATCCACACTGGAGAATGCCACTGAAGAGAATGCCCCTGAAGAGACTCTTTGTGGGGTTGCGGACGAGGATATCTTCCAAAAGATGAGGCAACATGCCAATGAGACATTGTTCTAGAGGAAAATAACGGCATCTATGAGAAGGGCGACATTCTGAGGAGCTTCTATCATCAGGCCCGCCAGATAATGTCCTGGAAAGCCCTCTTGGCTGGGTTTTTATCAGTCTAGCTAAAAAGATGTGTAGTGCCACCTCCTTCTAGCGACGTCGTTCTCCCCACTGCCTTATTGCCGACCGTTCATTTGGTACACGGTCGTTCTTTAGGGCTTCTTCCAGCAATAGTGTGCTGCATTCAACAGGGCCTTCGTGCACTGACGGAGGCTTTCTGCAGACCCCCGACGGCGAAGAAGGAAAAAGTCACTATCTTACCCCGCAACGGACCGAACCCCCAGATCGGATTACCATACACCTATCTGATGGTATGGTTCGCTCTTCATTGTCTAGCTATTATTCAAGCCAGGGAAGAGACTCCAGAAGGTGTTCGGATTGCGCACCTTCGTCGGTTCAAAGTATCCTCATGGTCACGGATCTACGTGATCGCGGTCTGCAAATTATTGTGCCGGCATGACGTATACAGTCTCTTTCGGTATTTCCCCTACATCTCCGATGCAGGATATGGCGAGGAGTTCAAGGATGTCGAGGTCGGTAGGACATCGCTGAGCCGAGGGGTCTTCGAACGGCTGGTTAGCATCCGACCTTCTCATCTAGTATATAGGAGCGGGGATACTTGCTACCTAGGGCCACACGTTCCCAGCCAGTTTGTTTGTCAATTCGGATATGACCAACTCTATGTTGGCAATCCGAACACTAACCTAGCCTTCATGGGGAGCTTGATTGATGGTGCTCGCGCTTGGTAGTACTTTATTGCTGGCTGTACCGAGCTATGGTTGTGCATACCGTTGAGGACCCCGACCTATTAATGACTTTAGGGTTCTGTCAACGGTATTGGATATCGAGATCTGAGCCAAATGGATTTGCCATCAACTTCTCTGGCTTGAAGTGATCACCCAGCAGCTAAACCAGAAAGTAACTGCGAAGAGAGAGGACAAAAGAGTCCGGGTGCCAGGCATTCCAGAATTTATCGCCACCGCTGACAGTGAAGCATCGGACGCTGAAAGCCCTTGCTTTAAAGATGTTGCCGATGCTGAGGTACCAACGGATGCTCCAGACAGGTAGGCACGACCCCTATGGAGGAGGTAAAAGTCGAGGAGGAAGAAGAGAAAGATCCCGATGTTCACTTCAAGCGGAAGCGAAAGGGTGAACCTCATAAAAAGAGGGTGGTGAAGAAGCCCTGTCGCCACACTCCTACTGTTATTGCAGAGAGTGAATCGACTGCAGTTGCCCCTCCTCCTGCCCCGTTAGTTATCAAACTATCGGCGCAGAAATAGGCAATTGACAAAGTTGTTCCTGGTTCAGGTAAGACCAATTCCATTTTTGTAACACACATATATATACACACACACACACACACATATATATTTCCTCTTCTCTCATGCAGCTAACTTGTTTAACTTGTGATTCAGGAACCGAAACCGCAGGAGAACATGGGGATTATTACGATCCCTTGTTCACCTACCGGAAGGGCGATGAGGCCAGCTATTTCGTCATTTTTGAAGATTCTAAGGGTGGCACGGCTGATGTCTGTCCTTCTGGTGTTGGTGCTTCGAAAGAAAGCCCAATGGCTTCAAGCTCCAAAGGATGGGTTACAGAGCCCTCAGACGAGCTAGACATTCCGACTATGGAAGTCGTCAGGACAGATGAAATCCTTCCTGAGATCGCTTTTGGTGCTTCTCCTGCTACTCCCAAGGTTTCTTCTATGGAGCCTGCTGAAGTTGGCGTTGCCATTGAGGGAGTCCGGGGGACACTGTTGTTGAGGCGGTCTCTTATGACCTTATCACCTCTTGGTAATACCTTAACCATTTGTAAGCAATCTTTTCTTGATAATACCTTATTATAATAAAGTACTCTTGCAGGTGTTCCTCCTTGGGTACATTAACTTTGAGGAAACTAGCGAGTCTACCCGAGAAATTTAAGAAAGAGACAAGTACTTCAGCTGCTGTGGATGTCGCAGAGTTGGACGTCTTATATCGCAACCTGCCTTCTTACCAGCCTGAGCTTGCCGGTGAATCTAAGGTGGCCGAAGAGATGACTAATGCGGAATTAATCACACTCCCTGCTGAATCGGTTGGTGAGATGACGGTGGTTTCTCTGACGCCGCCAGTCTTGGCAACTACTGGGCTAAAGGTAATCACCAACCCTACATCTTCGACACTAGTCGTCGAACCAGTTCTTCCTGGAATAATTACCAGCCCTACCTCTATGGTGCTGGTGTGGCTGGTGTACTAGTTTCAATGAAGACTCCTCTCCGACCACCAGCGATCCCTCGTATTTCTCCAGTAGCGCTTATGCTATTTCCTCCACCATTATGACAGTGAAATCGGTGAAAGTTTTGTCTTCTGGGACTACTCGCTCATCGGGAGTAATTGAAGCTGAGAAAGAATTTGTCGCTGAGATGGTTGACAGCTTTTACAAGAGCCTAAAGCGATTTATTGCTTTGATTTTGAAGGGCTCGATCAGCTCATTTTCAACTCTAAAGGTGGTCCCCTCTTAAAACATTGAGAGCATTCGAGACTTAGGAGGGGATAATCAAGCTGCCGCATTAGAGCTACTGGTGGAGAAATTTGAGAAGGACGTGGGTGAGTGGCGCCACCTCAGCAGTTCAGACTTGGATTCTTCAGTTGATGAAGAGCTTGAGCGCCTCGTGGCTCAAATGCGGGAGGCTAACTTTGTAGCTCAAGAAACAGCCAGGGCAGTATCTTCAGATTTGAAATACTTAAACCCAAGAAAAGTAGAAATTGGAGATGTCATTGATGCTTCCAATAGCGCTCTTCTTGATGCTGAGGATAAGATTAAGAAAGCCAAAGAGATGATCAAGAGGGCCAATCTTCTCTTGTCCAAGCTTGAACCGGTGCGTCTGGAAGAGATCGTTCGGCCGGAGCAGCTCAAAACCTAAAATGATGAGGTATTGCAGCAGGAGATAGCACAAAGGGTAACGTTGACCGAAATTGAGGTTCGTCTGTCTCAGGCAGCGAACTTTAATGAAGCTGAGTTGAGATCGCAGGTATGTATCAGAGCTGGCTGGAGAGAGGAGATTTGCATGAAAATTTTGAGAAGAGATCCCTAGCAAAAGTATTCTCTCATCCTCCTGCTTCTAAATCCTCGGTTTGCTTCAAAGTCATAGAGAATTAGTTCTTTTTTATTTTCAGGATTCCAGCACGCCTTTTACTTCCTATAGATTTCCTGAACCAAGTGAGAAGGAAATCCTATCAGGAAGGCAGTGTGACCGTCTGATCGATTGTATCGTCAAAAGGATAAAGTGATCGCACGCTGATCAGATTCCTATCTGCATACTTTCTCAGAAATCTCAGAGAAGATTTATCTGTAATTTTATTACTTGTAATTTCGCTGCTCAAATTTTTTTTGTTAAGTTTTCCCTTTGTTGAATTTTCAATGGAAAATAAGTAGTCAAACAAAATGACGACTCCGCGTGTTGGAATCCTGAAAATAAAAGAGAACTAAATCTTTAATACTTTGAAAGCAAACTGAGGATTTGAAAGCAGGAGTGTGAGATAACACTTTTGCTAAGGATCTCTTCGCAAATTTTCCAACCAATCTCCTCTTCTGCCTGATAAATGCCTGCGATCTTAACTCAGCTTCATTAAAGTTCGTTGTCTAGGACAGACGAACCTTAATTTCGGCCAACGTTACCCTTTGTGCTATCTCTTGCTGCAAGACTTCATCATTATAGGCTTTGAGCTGCTCTGCTTCAGCTGAACGATCTATTCCAGACGCACCGGTTCAGCCTTGGACAGGAGAAGATTGGCCCTCTTGATCATCTCTTTGGCTTTCTTAATTTTATCCTCAGCATCAAGAAGAGCGCTATTGGAAGCGTCAATGACATCTCTAATTTCTACTTTTCTTGTGTTTAAGTATTTCAAATCTGAAGATACCGCCCTGTTTGCTTCTTGAGCTACAAAGTTAGCCTCCCGCATTTGAGCCACGAGGCGCTCAAGCTCTTCATCAACTGAAAAATCCAAGTCTGAACTGCTGAGGTGGTGCCACTCACCCACGTCCTTCTCAAATTTCTATACTAGGAGCTCTAATGCGGCAGCTTGACCATTCCCATCCGAAGTCTCAAACGCTCTCAATATTTTGAGATGGGACCACCTTTAGAGCTAAAAATGAGGTGGTCGAGCCCTTCAAAATCAAAGCAATAGATCGCTTTAGGCTCTTGTAAAAGATGTCAACCATCTCAGCGACAATTTTTTTTCTCAGCTTCAGTTACTCCCGGTGAGCGAGTAGCCCCAGAAGACAAAACTTTCACCAGTTTCACCGTCATAATGGTGGAGGAAATAGCAGAAGCACTACTGGAGAAAGACGAGGGATCGCTGGTGATCGGAGAGGAGTCTTCATTGAAACTAGTACACCAGCCACCATAGAGGTAGGGCTGATAATTATTCTAGGAAGAACTGGTTCGACGTCCAGTGTTAGAGATATAGGGATGATCATTACCTTTAGCCTAGTAGTTGCCAAGACTGACGACGTCAGAGAAACCACCGTCATCTCACCAACCGATTCAGTAGGGAGTGTTATTGGTTCCGCAGCCATCATCTCCTTGGCCACCTTAGAGTCACTAGAGGGCTCAAGCTGGTAAGAAGACAGGTTGCGATACAAGACGTCCAGCTCTGCGACATCCACAATAGCTGAAGTACTTGTCTCTTCCCTAAATTCCCTGGGAAAACTTACTGGTTCCCTCGAAGTTGATGCACCTAAAGCAGAACACCTGCAAGAGTACTTTATTAAAATAAGGTATAATAATATTAAGAAAAGATTGCTTATAAATGGTTAAGGTATTACCAAGAAGTGGTGAGGTCATAAGAGACTGCCTCAACCGCCTCAACAACAATGTCTCCCGGGACTTCCTCAATGGCAACGCTAACTCCAGCAGGCTCCATAAAAGAAACCTTGGCAGTAGCAGGAGAAGCACCAGAAGCGATATCATAAAGAATTTCATCTATCCTGACGGCTTCCATAGCCGGAATGTCCGGCTCGCCGAGGGCTCTGTAATCCATCCTCTTGAGCTTGAAGTCATTGGGCTCTCTTTCGAAGCACCAACACTAGAAGAACCGACATCAGTCGCGCCACCCTCGAAATCTTCAGAAATGACGAAGTAGCTGGCGTCGTCGCCCTCCCAGTAGGTGAATAAGGGATCGTAATAATCCCCTTTTCTCCTGCAGTTTCGATTCCAGAATCACAAGTTAAACAAGTTAGCTGCATGAGAGAAGAGGAAATAAAAATATAAAATAAATATGTATATGTATATATATATATATTGCAAAAATGGAACTGGTCTTACCTAAGCGAGGAACAGCTTTGTCAGTTACCTGTTTTTGCGCCGATAGTTTGATAACTTACGGGGTAGGAGGAGGGGCAACTGCAGTCAATTCACTCTCTGTAATAACAAAAGTGTGACGACGGGGTTTCTTCACCGCCCTCTTTCTGCGAGGTCACCCTTTCACTTCCGCTTGAAGTGAACATCAAGATCTTCCTCCTCGACTTTCACCTTCTCTAGAGCATCCGTTGGTACCCCGCCCGGAGCACCCTTTCGCTGACGCCGCGAGTCTTGGTAACTACTGGGCTAAGGCCGTACCTACCCCACCCGGAACATCCGTTGGTACCTCAGTACTGGCAACATCTTCAAAGCGAGGGCTTTCACGTCCGGAGCTTCACTGTCAGCGGTGGCGATAAATTCTGGAATACCTGGCACCCAGACTCTTTTACCCTCGCCCTTCGCAGTTACTTTCTGCTTCAGCCGTTGGGCGATCCACTTTAAGAAAAAGGAGTTGATGGCAAAATCTCGTTGGCGCAGAGCTCGATATCATGTACCATTGGAAGAACCCCAAAGTCATTAATATGTTTGGGGTATGCACAATCGTGCCTCGGTACAGCTGACAATGAAGTATCGCCAAGCTCATCATGAAGGCCGAGATAGTATTCGGATTGTCAACATAGAGCTGGTCATATCCGAATTGACGAACAAATTAGCTGGGGACGTACGACTCCAGGTAGCAAGTATTCCCGCTCATGTATACCAGATGAGAAGGCCGGATGCTAACTAGCCATTCGAAGACCCCTCGACTCAGCGATGTCCTACCGTCCTTGACATTCTTGAACTCCTCGTCATATCCCACATCGCGAATGTAGGGAAAATACTGGAAGAGACTGTATACGTCATGTCGGTATAACAATTTGCAAACCGCGATCATGTAGATCCGTGACCATGAGGATCCTTCGAACCGGCGAAGGTGCGCGATCCGAACACCTTCTGGAGGCTCTTCCCCAACTTGAATAATTGCTGGACAATGAAGAGCGAACCATGTCATCAGATAGGTGTATGGTAATCCGATACGCGGGTTCGGTCCGTCGCGGGATAAGATATTGACTTTCTCCCTCTTCGTCGTCGGTGGTTTGCAGAAAGCCTCCGTCAGTGCACGAAGACCCCGTTGAATGCAGCACACCATTGCTGGAAGAAGCCCTAAAGAACGACCGTGTACCAAATGAACGGTCAGTAATAAGCCAGTGGGGAGAACGACGTCGCTAAGGGCTTTTTGGGACATTGGCTGCCGAGCCTGATGATGGAAGCTCCTGAGAATGTCGCCCTTCTAATAGATGTTATCTTCCTCCAGAACAATGTCTCCTCGCAATCCCACAATGAGACTCTTCAGGGGCATTTTTCATGTTGGGGAACAGATAATCCCCCCAACTCTTCGAACTGTTCGAGCCTCCCTTATAACTATCGAGAGCTGATGTGCCACTTCTACATCTGCTCGGCCATGCATGGTAGTTATAAGGGATGCTCGAACAGTTCGAAGAGTTGGGGGGATTATCTGTTCCCCAACCTAAAAAATGACCCTGAAGAGGCTCATTGTGGGATTGCGAATGAGTATATCTTCCAAAGGATGAGGCAGTATGTCCAAGGAGACATTATTCTGGAGAAAGATAACAACATCTATGAGAAGGGCGACATTCTCAGGAGCTTCCATCATTAAGCCCGCCAGCCAATGTCCCGGAAAGCCCTTTTGCCCGGATTTTTATCAGTCTGGCTGAAAAGATGTGTAGTGACATCTCCTTCTAGCGACGTCGTTCTCCCTACTGCCTTATTGCTAAACGTTCATTTAGAACACAGTCGTTCTTTAGGGCTTCTTCCAGCAATGGTGTGCTGCATTCAACGGGGTCTTCGTGCACTGACGAAGGCTTTCTGCAGGCCACCGACGACGAAGAGGGAGAGTCATTATCTTACCCCGTGACGGACCGAACCCCCGGATCGGATTACCATACACCTATCTGATGGCATGGTTCGCTCTTCATTGTCTAGCAATTATTCAAGCCTGGGAAGAGCCTCTAGAAGGTGTTCGGATCGCGCACCTTCGCCAGTTCGAAGGATTCTCATGGTCACGGATCTACGTGATTACGGTCTGCAAATTGTTGTGCCGTCATGACGTATACAGTCTCTTCCGGTGTTTCCCCTACATCCGCGATGCGGGATATGGCGAGGAGTTCAAGGATGTCAAGGACGGTAGGATGTCGCTGAGCCGAGGGGTCTTCGAATGACTGGTTAGCATCCGACATTCTCATCTGGTATACATGAGCGGGGATACTTGCTACCTGAAGTCGTACGTCTCCAGCCAATTTGTTCGTTAATTCGAATATGACCAGTTCTTTGTTGGCAATCCGAACACTAACCTGGCCTTCATGGGGAGCTTGATTGACGGTGCTCGCGCTTGGCGATACTCCATTGTCAGCTGTACCGAGGCACGGTTGTGCACGCCGTTGAGTACCCCAAACCTATTAATGACTCTGGGGTTCTGTCAATGGTACATGATATCGAGCTCTGCGCCAACTAGATTTGCCATCAACTCCTTTGGCTTGAAGTGAATCGTCCAATGGCTGAAGCAGAAAGTAACTGCGAAGGGCGAGGGCAAAAGAGTCCGGGTGCCAGACATTCCAGAATTTATCGCCACCGCTGACAGTGAAGCTCCGGACGTCGAAAGCCCTCGCTTTGAAGATGTTGCCAATGCTGAGGTACCAACGGATGTTCTGAGTGGGGTATGTACGGCCTTAGCGCAATAGTTGCCAAGACTGGCGGCGTCAGCGAAATTGTGCTCCGGGCGGGGTACCAACGGATGCTCTAGAGGAGGTGAAAGTCAAGGGGAAGATCCCGATGTTCACTTCAAGCGGAAACGAAAGGGTGAACCTCGCAGAAAGAGGGTGGTGAAGAAGCCCCGTCGTCACACTCCTGTTATTACAGAGAGTGAATCGGCTGCAGTTGCCCCTCCTCCAGCCTCGTTAGTTATCAAACTATCGGCGCAAAAACAGGCAACTGACAAAGCTGTTCCTGGCTTAGGTATGACCAGTTCCATTTTTTCAACACATATATATATATATATATATATATATATATATATATATATATATATATATATATATATATATATATATATACACACACACACATATACATATGTATATATATATATATTTATTTCATCTTCTCTCATGCAGCTAACTTGTTTAACTTGTGATTCTGTAACCGAAGCCGCAAGAGAACAGGGAGATTATTACGATCCTTGTTCACCTACCGGGAGGACGACGAGGCCAGCTACTTCGTCATTTCTCAAGATTTCGAGGGTGGCACGGCTTATGTCGGTCCTTCTGGTGTTGGTGCTTCGAAAGAGAGCCCAATGGCTTCAAGCTCAAGAGGATAGGTTACAGAGCCCTCGGCGAGCGAAGGCGAGCCGAATATTCCGGCTATGGAAGCCATCAGGATAGATGAAATTCTTTATGATATCGCTTCTGGTGCTTCTCCTGCTACTGCTAAGGTTTCTTTTATGGAGCCTGCTGGAGTTAGCGTTGCCATTGAGGAAGTTCTGGGGGACATTGTTGTTGAGCCGGTTGAGGCGGTGTCTCTTATGACCTTATCACTTCTTGGTAATACCTTTAACCATTTGTAAGATATTATTATACCTTGTTTTAATAAAGTACTCTTGCAGGTGTTCTGCTTTTGAGTGCATCAACTTCGAGGGAACCAACAAGTTTCCCCGAGGAATTTAGGGAAGAGACAAGTACTTCAGCTATTGTGGATGTCGCCGCAGAGTTAGACATCTTGTATCGCAATCTGTCTTCTTACCAGCCTGAGCCTGCCAGTGACTCTAAGGTGGCCGAGGAGATGATGGTTGCGGAACCAATCACACTCCCTGCTGAATCGGTTGGTGAGATGACGGTGGTTTCTCTGACGTCCCCAGTCTTGGCAACTACCGGGCTAAGGGTAATCATCATCCCTATATCTCCAACACTGGTCGTCGAACTAGTTCTTCCTGCAATAATTACCAGCTCTACCTTTATGGTGGCTGGTGTACTAGTTTCAATGAAGACTCCTCCCCGACCACCAGCGATCCCTCGTTTTTCTCCAGTAGCGCTTATGCTATTTCCTCCACCATTATGACGGTGAAACCGGTGAAAATTTTGTCTTCTGAGACTACTCGCTCACCGGGAGTAATTGAAGCTGAGAAAGAATTTGTGGCTGAGATAGTTGACAACTGTGGTGGTCGGCGGAGAGCGCAAATGAGAGATGGCATAGGTGGTAGAATTCGTGGAGTTGTAGTTGGGAGGAGTGGAAGGATGATGGTGGCATGGAGATGTGAAGGAAACGGCTATGGAGGGGTGGATTCAACCATGGAGAAAGGTGGATTCAGCCAAGCGGATCTGTAACACCCCGCTCCCCGAATACGTACTTAGTTGCGTATTCAGATTCTTTGATCGTATTTTGATTTACTTCCTGTATTTGTTTTGTATTATGAATTATTCATATGATCGTATTGCCTTGGATTCGGATTTGTGAACTCGGAGTCAGCCCTAGTCTGAACCGAGGGCCCGATCCTAGAGTATTGCTCGATTTGGACATTCCGGTATTCCGATTTGACCGATTTCAGTTTTGAACATCGTTTTCCAATATTTTAGATTTTCTATGATTTTCTGGAATTTTCCTGAATTAAGTTGAAATTCTTCAAAACCGGTGTCGACCAGTACCGCTGACCGATTCTCGGATTTTTAAATTACAAACGGAGTTGAATTTAAGAAACGGCTTTCCAGTAACTTCTTAAAATCACCTTTTCTATCTAAACACTTTTTCTGAGAATTTTCTAAATTTATCAAAATTTCACTGGATTGGGTGTCGGCCAGTATCACTGGTTGATTTCAGGAATTTTAATTTACAATTGGAATCAAATTTCTAGATTCCGCTTTCATATTACTTCTTAGAATTATAATTTCTTCTTTCAGACATTTTCTGGGATTTTTCAGATTTTATCAAAATCTGGCCGACCCGGCGTAGACCGGTATTGACGGTCGACCTTATGATTTTTATTTTGAAAATGAGATTGAATTCCTGAAAACCGATTTCACCAAAAATCTTTTTTTAATATTTATGATTTTTGAGAATTTTTGGGAAGCTTTTCAAGTTACTTTATTTTTGGGACTTTTCCGGAGTTTTCGGTGTTTTCCCAGATACCGGAATAGTGTCCAGATATTTTCTCACTTTTTCTCTCTCCTCGCCAAACGCGAGCTTCACTCCTGGGATTTTGCATTTAATGCGGAGATCCTCTCCATGCTGCATTTAATGCACTGCCAATTAATCCCAATCAAGTCATCATGACTTTTGTCCTTTTGTTGAAACGCAGCCTTATTAAGTCGACTTGACCCTTTACTATAGTCGACTAATTCCTTCTCTAAGTCGACTAACTTCTCTCCCTAGTCGACTAACTTTGGCTGATAGCTATGGTTGATCACTTCTTTGTATATGGACCTTATCCTCGAGTCTTGTGTTATATATTGCTATTACAAGACTTGTCACTTAACAAATATCCCCTTCCCTTCTCTCTGTTTGTTTCCTATCGCGGACCCCATGCCCGCATCTGTATTCTTTGTGTTAACGCGACGCAGAGCCCTCGTCCGCGTCCGCGTCCTCCTCGCGTCTTGACTTGAACGCAGACCTCGCGTTTGAGGCATCTTGCGACGCGAACCCCGCGTCTGTGATTCCCGCGCCTGTTATTCTCGCGACGCTATTCCCGCGTCTGCTATTCTCGCGTCTCACTCTCAAAACTCGCGTTCCCCCTGAACACTTTCTCTCTCTCTCCATGGATTTCTCTCTTTTGAATTTCTCCTCTCTACCTATCACTCTCTTACGCGTTGATTCCCTGGATTCCAGAGATCGAGGATTTCACTATATTTACTAAAGATTAGGCGAGTAATCTCGCTATCCTCTTGCCTTACTATTTTATCGGTTATGCGAGTGTTCTCGTTTCCCTTGGACTTTCCTATTTTCATCAGTCGACTTGTATTCTTCGTGATTTATGCTGTTTGGAACTAACACCTTCCTTGATTGTGTTCCACTATTATTGATATGCTTTTGCTTGATACTTACCATCTACATGCTAATGCCTGTCACCTGTTTATACTACTTGTCATTTTCATATTACTTTTAACACATGTATATCACCTGGCAACTGATATGTTATCACCTGACCCCAGACATGCTACTACTTGGCAAGACCCCTTGTTATGACATGACTTGCCACCGGATTGTTATCAATCTCTTGACCTGACTGGTTACCTGTCTAATATCAATCTCTTGTCATGCTATCACTTGACACCCAGCATGATATACTTGACTCTCGTGATTATCACGATAACGGGAATGATGACCTGACATCTTGATAGTACAAACTGTACTCCTGTTACACATGTGATATATTTTAGTACGAGCCAGTACTCCTGATATACCTGTATTCATGACATTCCTGACTTGTTCTTGCTCATTCCCGGAATCTGATAATCATCTAATAAATCATAAAAGGAACAACTTGCATCGGGTCGGGGGAAACATGCGGCTATCAATATGTGTTCGTGTTTACAGTGGTATTAGGCATGTTGTGCAACTAAAACTTCCGGTCTGACCTGTGGGCCTCCAGGCGACCGAGGGGAGTGCTGGCTCCCTCCTTCCTGGTACCATCATGATAAGGGCATACATAAGTCCCTCCTGTTTGCCTTGCGGCGGGTTCTGTCACCAAGCAACGGAACAATCCTGGGCCGTGGTCCCGGGTATGTACGGGACCCACTGTAAACATAGTTCGTTGATACCCCGCTGGTTTCCAATAACAACCTTGCTTTACTCGGATATGGATCTATGTGTGCTGGGACGCTAGTTCACATAGCTAGATATCAGGGTAAGACGAGTAATAATAAAGTGTCAAGATAATAACCGGCTCTTTAAGTTGTAAGTAGAGGTATGTGGAATGGGACGCATACTGAAGCCTGCAACTTAACGGCTATGAATCTGTGATATGCCTTACCATATTTGCTTGTCCTGGATTTTACATCGGATTTCCGGCTTTATGAGAATTATAATATTAGCTGCTCATACCCTGCTTTATCTCTTGTATCCGCCTGCCTCCTGTTCATTATCTTATCATGCCCTGAGTACAGTCGGGTTGTATGTGCTTGGATTATGGTGACATGAGATAAAGGTATATAGATGAGGGTTTCCTTGTTTGGATTATTCCTTCGACGTACTAGTCTTATGGAGCCGTGATCTGAAACCATACAACCAGATTTGCTCGTCCTCGGCTTTATTTGGTTTTATCGCTATACATGTGCTTATCCTTGCTCGCCACTTGGCTTTTGTATCACCACTCGTCTGGGAAGTTTCATCTGACTCCCCTGGATTCTCATGTCCAGGTCATGGAGCTTGGAGCGTGTGGATTCTCCCTGTTGCTGATCAGAGTAGCGCAGCGGTAGCGTGGATTTCCAGCAGATCATCCGAAGCTCTATCCTTCCAGGCCCCCTGTGTGCCTCTCGAGATTTCCTTTTTGTAAACTCGTGAGTGCCTGTGTACTGTTCATACTTGTACATCTCTTTGTAATCTCGCAATTGCGCATATCAGTGATGTAATATTCATGTAATATTGGATCACCTCTGGTGATAACTTTGTAATTGTACTCATAGGTTGGAATGTATAATGCACCACTTGCTTCCGTACTCTGATTCTTACCTGTACTGATGCTTAGCGTATATACGTGAAGGTACTTCTGACTTGCGTATATACGTTGCAGTAATGTCTCCGTATCCGCCAGGATCGGGGCGTTACAGGTTGGTATCAGAGCTTAGGCTCTCACCTCCTCAGTACGTCCAGACGGCAAATTAATGGTAAAGAAATTTGCAACTGGAATGCATGAGTCTTGGTTATACAATCCAACTACAAGTACAAAGTTATCCATTCTCTCTTGATAATCTTATCCTTGAATTCTGAAGTTCTCCCATCCTTTCATACTTCAGTTTCTTGTTATTTTTGGACCAACTCGGACATGAAAAGATGGGGAAATCATAACGGTTCTGGTTCTTCCTAGGGTAACCCTAACGGAGAAAATCTTGATTTGAGACTATTTCTGCAAGATATGATGAGACACGATTAAGTACAGACGAAGGTCCTGCACCAAGGATCATTGGTTGCACTCCGGGAACAGAAGCCAGGCGACATGTTGGATTTCAGGAAATTACAGCCGGCAATCTTTTCAAGCATGGAGAAGCCCTGGATGTATAGCAGTGGTCAGTAAACCTGATGGATCTTCTAAGTCAACTTGGGTCCCTGACGAGAACTAGGTGAAAATGATCAAGATTCAGTTAAAAGATGTAGCCTGGATGTAGTAGTTGGCGGAAGCAGCGAGACTGGGAAAGCCCAACACTTGGGACTAGTTCTCGAAGGGTTTCTATAAGAAGATTCTTCTCTGTAATAGCCCAGGAAGAAATGAAAGAATGATTTATCAAATTGCGGTAGGGAGATTGGATTGTAAATAAGTACACTGCAAAATTCCTAAGGCATAGTCGGTCGGTATTTTACATGGTGGCCGACAAGGAGAACCGAGCAAGCAATATCTTAAGTGAGAAATGAAGATGAAGAGCAGGATGTTTCTTATCCCCAAGCAGCCCAAGGAGTATTCTCAAGTTCTTTTGTCATCATCCGGGAAGTGGAATGGACCCAGAGAAGAAAGATTAGGATGAGTTGTAGATGAAGTTGGTGAAGAGACCCTCTTAATTGATGGAAGTAAAGGCTCAGACAGGCCTCTGGATGCCCTACTGCTAAGTCATCCCTCCAACCCTGCCCTCAACATATGACCGGTGGGTATTGTCTGGAGCCGGGCACCTACAACACAACCACCAGAAAGATTATGAATTATGTCGTATACGGGTCCAGAGATTAGTTAAAAAAAAAATGACTGTCTGTTCAGAAAGACAGAGAACATCGCACCGATCAGATCAACTCATCCAGTATCACCATTGGGAAGGAATCCAGGACCTACTGGCAGAATAACCTCGCTTCATCCCTAGCATCAAGCATGGAGTCATACACAAAAGAGACCAAGAGTTAGGACACATGGTAAGGGAAGCAAGCATATAATCTGACTGAAGAGGAAGTCAGGATGCTCCATATGATGGAGTGAGAACAGGAAGGGCACCCTATATCTGAAAAAGAACCCTGAAAGGACTGACCGTAACCATTGTCCCCATTTTTAGCATGTCCGGGAGTTGGTAAATTCTCTATATCATATCCTCCTCATTGTCCTATCACCATCAATCCTAGTCCGTCCTATCTCTCTCCCTATTTCATGATTCCTACTTCTTTTATTTTTGCTATTCTGATTTTTATGATCCTTATGCCAACATAAGATATGTATAGACTAGTGAGATAACAGCAGGGCAGATGTGGTTCGTTCTCATTATGTTCTGGCATTCCTCGACTCTCGTACATCACATTGTCTTATATTGGACAGATCTTCGGCCTGGCATTATATTCTTGTATTTATGGATGCATCATGGGAGACCAGTACATCAAGTGGACTAGTCATCGCTTATATAATCAGACAGACTGTATCATTACATGAGGAGTGTTAGTATATAACAGTGTTTCAGAATCAGGACTTCTGGCAGTTTTTATTGATTTGGTGGACCATAGGCTCCGCTAGCCTCGCTAAGCGAGGGTCGTGTTCTAGTCACCCGTGAGCCTAACCGGGTGTGGGCTTTGCTGCACCCTGGTGCTTAGCATTTAGCGTTGTGTTACGCGCTGGCTTCGTCGCGTGAGCTTCGCCATATGCGAGTCTCGCAGAGCGTTAGCCTCGCCGCACCCTAATGTTTAACACCTGAGCTGTGTTACGCGATAACCTCATCTAGGCTTGGTTTCATCCGTGGCTAGTCCCTTCAGTGCTTGGCACTCTAGCCATTCCTCGGATTTCTTCTAGCGTGCTTTCATGGATCTGCTGAACAGAGTTCCATCACTATATCTGAGCTATCACCATGGCCCTTGTCAATGATCCATTCCACAAATCTTGCAGGGCTCAGATATCTTCTTCCTGTTTCATCTGCAGACGGGTTGTCATTATAAGTCAGTATTCAGAATTCTTCACAGTTATTTAATATTCTTGGCTACGTCTTTCAGAATTAGCAACGCCCAGTTTACGGAAATTCTTAATTATTGGTCTTCTTGATTATACTCAGCATTATCAAGGTTTTCTTTATCTCGGGTATTCTGGTTTATTCCCGGGGAATTAATATGTATGTGGCATCTCAGTAATTCTACTGCAGAAGGACAGCATCATGCCATGCAGGGTTTTGTATTATATTATGGATTTCAGCACTACGGATTTCTATGGATCTCATCAGCTTTGGTTCACAGCCTAATTGAAGTATTATTGATTATCTCTCCAAGTCAGCTCACTCTATATTATTCAGAATGGGGTAGTCTTTTGAAGTTCTGACAGCGTTCCCTTATGAGCAGACATCAGATCAGTATGGCACCGTCAGAGGATGTATACACGGCAGAAGGGCGGATGCCTCTGTCTTGAGTTAGCCGTTCAGTCTGGGGAGAACAGCTCATAGTTATCCATATCTTGATTGGCATAATCCTCATTCCTATCTTTTTGTGTTCATTTCACCCCTTATCGAAATTGCGAGGACGCAATTTTTTATAAGGTGGATGGAGTGTAACACCCCGCTCCCCGAATACGTACTTAGTTGCGTATTCAGATTCTTTGATCGTATTTTTGATTTACTTCCTGTATTTGTTTTGTATTATGAATTATTCATATGATCGTATTGCCTTGATTCGAATTTGTGAATTCGGAGTCAGCCCTAGTCTGAACGAGGGCCCGATCCTAGAGTATTGCTCGATTTGGACATTCCGGTATTCTGATTTGACCGATTTCAGTTTTGAACATCGTTTTCCAATATTTTAGATTTTCTATGATTTTCTGAAATTTTCCTGAATTAAGTTGAAATTCTTCAAACCGGTGTCGACCAGTACCGCTGACCGATTCTCGGATTTTTAAATTACAAACGGAGTTGAATTTTAAGAAACGGCTTTCCAATAACTTCTTAAAATCACCTTTTCTATCTAAACACTTTTTCTGAGAATTTTCTAAATTTATCAAAATTTCACTGGATTGGGTGTCGGCCAGTATCACTGGTTGATTCCAGGAATTTTAATTTACAATTGGAATCAAATTTCTAGATTCCGCTTTCATATTACTTCTTAGAATTATAATTTCTTCTTTCAGACATTTTCTGGGATTTTTCAGATTTTATCAAAATCTGGCCGACCCGGTGTAGACCAGTATTGACGGTCGACCTTATGATTTTTATTTTGAAAATGAGATTGAATTCCTGAAAACCGATTTCACCAAAAATCTTTTTTAATATTTATGATTTTTGAGAATTTTTGGGAAGCTTTTCAAGTTACTTTATTTTTGGGACTTTTCCGGAGTTTTCGGTGTTTTCCCAGATACCGGAATAGTGTCCAGATATTTTCCCACTTTTTCTCTCTCCTCGCCAAACGCGAGCTTCACTCCTGGGATTTTGCATTTAATGCGGAGATCCTCTCCATGCTGCATTTAATGCACTGCCAATTAATCCCAATCAAGTCATCATGACTTTTGTCCTTTTGTTGAAACGCAGCCTTATTAAGTCGACTTGACCCTTTACTATAGTCGACTAATTCCTTCTCTAAGTCGACTAACTTCTCTCCCTAGTCGACTAACTTTGGCTGATAGCTATGGTTGATCACTTCTTTGTATATGGACCTTATCCTCGAGTCTTGTGTTATATATTGCTATTACAAGACTTGTCACTTAACAAATATCCCCTTCCCTTCTCTCTGTTTGTTTCCTATCGCGCACCCCATGCCCGCATCTGTATTCTTTGTGTTAACGCGACGCAGAGCCCTCGTCCGCGTCCGCGTCCTCCTCGCGTCTTGACTTGAACGCAGACCTCGCGTTTGAGGCATCTTGCGACGCGAACCCCGCGTCTGTGATTCCCGCGCCTGTTATTCTCGCGACGCTATTCCCGCGTCTGCTATTCTCGCGTCTCACTCTCAAAACTCGCGTTCCCCCTGAACACTTTCTCTCTCTCTCCATGGATTTCTCTCTTTTGAATTTCTCCTCTCTACCTATCACTCTCTTACGCGTTGATTCCCTGGATTCCAGAGATCGAGGATTTCACTATATTTACTAAAGATTAGGCGAGTAATCTCGCTATCCTCTTGCCTTACTATTTTATCGGTTATGCGAGTGTTCTCGTTTCCCTTGGACTTTCCTATTTTCATCAGTCGACTTGTATTCTTCGTGATTTATACTGTTTGGAACTAACACCTTCCTTGATTGTGTTCCACTATTATTGATATGCTTTTGCTTGATACTTACCATCTACATGCTAATGCCTGTCACCTGTTTATACTACTTGTCATTTTCATATTACTTTTAACACATGTATATCACCTGGCAACTGATATGTTATCACCTGACCCCAGACATGCTACTACTTGGCAAGACCCCTTGTTATGACATGACTTGCCACCGGATTGTTATCAATCTCTTGATCTGACTGGTTACCTGTCTAATATCAATCTCTTGTCATGCTATCACTTGACACCCAGCATGATATACTTGACTCTCGTGATTATCACGATAACGGGAATGATGACCTGACATCTTGATAGTACAAACTGTACTCCTGTTACACATGTGATATATTTTAGTACGAACCAGTACTCCTGATATACCTGTATTCATGACATTCCTGACTTGTTCTTGCTCATTCCCGGAATCTGATAATCATCTAATAAATCATAAAAGGAACAACTTGCATCGGGTCGGGGGAAACATGCGGCTATCAATATGTGTTCGTGTTTACAGTGGTATTAGGCATGTTGTGCAACTAAAACTTCCGGTCTGACCTGTGGGCCTCCAGGCGACCGAGGGGAGTGCTGGCTCCCTCCTTCCTGGTACCATCATGATAAGGGCATACATAAGTCCCTCCTGTTTGCCTTGCGGCGGGTTCCGTCACCAAGCAACGGAACAATCCTGGGCCGTGGTCCCGGGTATGTACGGGACCCACTGTAAACATAGTTCGTTGATACCCCCGCTGGTTTCCAATAACAACCTTGCTTTACTCGGATATGGATCTATGTGTGCTGGGACGCTAGTTCACATAGCTAGATATCAGGGTAAGACGAGTAATAATAAAGTGTCAGATAATAACCGGCTCTTTAAGTTGTAAGTAGAGGTATGTGGAATGGGACGCATACTGAAGCCTGCAACTTAAACGGCTATGAATCTGTGATATGCCTTACCATATTTGCTTGTCCTGGATTTTACATCGGATTTCCGGCTTTATGAGAATTATAATATTAGCTGCTCATGCCCTGCTTTATCTCTTGTATCCGCCTGCCTCCTGTTCATTATCTTATCATGCCCTGAGTACAGTCGGGTTGTATGTGCTTGGATTATGGTGACATGAGATAAAGGTATATAGATGAGGGTTTCCTTGTTTGGATTATTCCTTCGACGTACTAGTCTTATGGAGCCGTGATCTGAAACCATACAACCAGATTTGCTCGTCCTCGGCTTTATTTGGTTTTATCGCTATACATGTGCTTATCCTTGCTCGCCACTTGGCTTTTGTATCACCACTCGTCTGGGAAGTTTCATCTGACTCCCCTGGATTCTCATGTCCAGGTCATGGAGCTTGGAGCGTGTGGATTCTCCCTGTTGCTGATCAGAGTAGCGCAGCGGTAGCGTGAATTTCCAGCAGATCATCCGAAGCTCTATCCTTCCAGGCCCCCTGTGTGCCTCTCGAGTTTTCCTTTCTGTAAACTCGTGAGTGCCTGTGTACTGTTCATACTTGTACATCTCTTTGTAATCTCGCAATTGCGCATATCAGTGATGTAATATTCATGTAATATTGGATCACCTCTGGTGATAACTTTGTAATTGTACTCATAGGTTGGAATGTATAATGCACCACTTGCTTCCGTACTCTATTCTTGCCTGTACTGATGCTTAGCGTATATACGTGAAGGTACTTCTGACTTGCGTATATACGTTGCAGTAATGTCTCCGTATCCGCCAGGATCGGGGCGTTACAGGATCTCACCAGAGAGGTGAAGGAGGCCGGGTGGTACTCAATGATGGGGGTTGGGTCATACGTGGCCAATGGAGATAAGGACCAGGGTGGTAGCTCACGGTCGGTGGAATGATGGTGGTGAAAGTGGGTGGCACAGTAATACTAATGGGTTTGAGACGGCGGGCTCGACGGAGGTTGGGTGGTTGCGGAGATGGGTTGCGGGCATGGCGGAGGGGATGGCGGCTCCAAGGGGTTGTGCAACTGCGGTGGCGCAAGGCGAAGGTGAAGAAGAAATATGGGTTCGGTTGTAAGAGAGAGAGAGGTTATAAGAAGGGGAGACATGGTGTATGTGGGGGGGAAAGAGAGAGATAGGGGTGTAGAGAGAGTGAGTCTCGTGAGAGATAATACTCACATGAGAAAGAGGGAGAGATGGGTGAAGAATGCAGGTAGAGGACGTGGGTGATATGAGGTGGAAGAAGGTGAAAATTTTATATTCTTAAATAAAATTTGGTTCCTCCCTCAAACAAATGCCACCTGAGATCGATCCCTAGCATGCCAAATAACTTGTTATGGGTTTTTTTTAAGGCTATAGAGCTTTTTGGGCAAGCTCTTAGGCCTAGTTTAAATGAGAAGAAAACAAAGGAAAAAAGTTGGGCTTGTGTTTTGGGCTTGGATTAAAAGAGAGAAAATGAGAAGAGGAAATAATATAAATCTACATTAATAAAAGTTACATATTAATTAATAATCATCAAAATAATTAATAGTAATTGTAATTAATAACAATTAATAACAATGTATACATCATATGATACAATTATATATTAAAATACTATAAATTTATTATTAAATCTATTAGTATAAAATAGAGATATTACACCTCCCGTGCCCCCACTTCTCCCGAGGGAACCGGCTCTGGCTAAGAGCCAGCTGGCTGTTGACACTGGGAGGCCAAGAGTCCTGGGGCAAGTGGTCCCTGCTAAGAGGAAGAGGGCCCCAATACAATCTTCGCAACCTCAACTTTTCGAAAAGGTAGCTCCTGAATATAATTAAGACTTGGTTTTGATGAGTGACATTCTTTGATGCTTGTTTTCTTTTTGCAGAAGAGAAGCAGGCTTAGTTTTGATGAGTCCGACGAAGAAGAAATGCTGGATCTGCTGTCTGTCAGTTGTGCGACCTCGAGTGCTGGGCAGTCTCGTGTGGCGGAGGATGCTATGGTCGGCCCCTCCGAGCTCATGGACTCTGAAGATCAGGAAGATTTGTCAGCCGCTGAGTTTCCTGAGGAGGGTGTGGACGTGTTCCCGAGCCGATGAACGGGGAGGCGGAGATACCGGAGGAGGAACCCCTCAACAATTGAAGTGCCCTCCAAAAAAGAGGTTGTGACAATGGTGCCTCCCCCAACTGTGATCAAAACTAGGCCGGAGCCCTTGCCTATACTCGAGGAGGAGCTGATGACGCTTCCAGCGGATGACATTGCGAGGGCCTCTGACCCTATTGGTCTTTTGGGGACTACTGCTCAATCCCTGATGCTAACCTCAAGGCGACCCACTGCGAGCTCATATTCGGGTTATATCCCCGAAGGGGAGATGAAGAGGCGGCCCTAGGATATGGAGATTTTCTTGGAGCTGGAGGAGCTCAAGGCCTTTGGAAGACCAGAAGCTGCACTTAAAGAACAATGCTTCTGTTTGAATTTCTATTTTATTTGTTGTCTAACATTTTTCTATTTTAATTTCAGAACGTCGTGCTTGTTGGACGCTCACAAAGACACGCTGAAGGAGGAGGGTGTGATCGCTAAGCTACTCCAGAGGGTGGAGAAGCTTACTGTCAAGGGGAAGGAGGCGATAGCCAAGGTCACTCGGCTCCAAGCTGACCTGGAACATAGGGCACCCGTCCAACAAGGCCGAGAGATGGAGCTGAAGCGGCTTCAGGGTGAGTCTAAAGAGAGGGAGACTCTAGAAAAGCAGTTGTCCGACACTCGGGGTGAGTTGGAGAAGAGGATTTCGGAGTTGCAGAAGGACTCCGAGTTCAGCGACGAGTTCGGACGTGCAACGGAAGGACTCTGAGTTGTAAAAGGATTCAGAGCTGCAGTCGACTCGGGGGAAGCTGGAGGAGGCGCACAAACGCGTTGAGGTGGAGGAGGCCACCCTAGAGTCAAACATGACTTACCTTCGAGGATGCGAAGGAGTGCCTCGCAAATGACTTGGATCAGGTACTGACAATGCGGTGGAGGCACATGTTCAGGCGGTGACAGATCAATGCCAATGGGAGGTATCTTCAAGTTCAAGAAGTACAAGGATGGATACAAGAACAAGAAGCGAGGCGCGGTCCTGAGATATTCACTTACAATTGAGGCCTTCCTCAAAAGCCAAAACCTAGAATGACCTACGGAGCCCCGTGCTTTCACCTTGAAAGCAAGAACCTCCCTGAGCGTTCCATCTAGCAGTGTTAACATGGGTCTCCCCCTGAATGCTTCAAACGCCAGGACCTTGACTCGTGATGTCTGTGAAAGCGCGGATCTTTAAACTCCATCCTCTGAGGCCTCTTAGGAAGGCAAAGTGAGTGAGTGAGAGTTTTTTATTTTTCTTTTTTGTATGAATCTGATGTAATTCTTTTTTGAATAAATAAATAAATAATTTCTCCATTTTTCGCTTAAATTTTATCTTGCATTTTATTGTCTTAAGGCCCCTGTGGGTGTCGGCTCGGTGGCCCTTTTATTTTCTGCCTCTGGTTTGACAGCTTTTGGCGAAGTGGAAGCCCGACCTCAGTGAGAGACCTCTCGGGGACCATGAATTCTCGTGCCCACTTGGGCTCTTGGGTGCTGGCCCCTTGGGTGTGGAGTCCCTCGAGGAAACAGAGCTGAGGCCTGAGGGTTCCAACCCTGAGGATGGCGATGAGGGAGAAAAGGGATAGAGTTGGATCCTGACTCAGCCCAGAGCTTTGCTGGTTTTCTTGAATGCTAGGCGAATGAGGGTAGTGAAGAGTTTGTATCAGACACTGCCCGGGCTTCTGATTGAGCTTTAACCTGCACAAAAATACAGTATTTCAGATTTTAAGATTAAAGAGTGCAAGTTACTCAATTCTACCGCAATAGCAAGTGGCTATGCGGGTCATGATCCACAAGGAGGGACTAGCGATAAAAGCTTTTAGTAAGTTCTCTTTTAAGATACCATTAATGGTTAAAAAATCTTCTTTAGTTCTTTAAAAGAAAAAGGAAAAATTGTTAAAGTTGAAGTAGGAAGAAGATGGTAGATTAAGAAGATGGAAAAATGAAAAATAGATTATATACAAAGAAATGGAAAAGAGTGATAAAGATGGTCAGAGCTTATGATATTGAAACTAAAGAATAAAAGAAAAGAAAGGTAACCTAAAAATTACTTACCTCTTCAGTGCTCATATACCTTAGATCCGTTGCGACGACTTACCTTGTCTTTGAAGGCAATCAAGTATGGCGTATATGATCTTTCCCATTCTCGATCTACATTACGAATAAAAGGGCGAGCTAAACTAACAAAGAATGGTTATTCATCACCATAGGCCATCAAGGGCACTTGCAATGACGAAGCAGTCTCGAGGCTATCGGATTCACTTGGATTACAAACACATCAGAGGAGAGTAAACGAAAACAAGAGTAAAGAAGAAAAAGAAACTTCGATTCAATTCTAATAACAATAAAAGAAAGGACTTACTTACACCGGTGTCACCCTCAGTACAAGCTTGATCTCCTTCCTCCATGAAACTCGTTTCTCTTCTCAGTTACATAAATTAAAACTGAAAATTACATGAAAAGAAAAACAAAAACCTACACTAAAATTAGAAAAGTGGACTAAATCCTATCTCTGCATGGTCGTCCCCCTTATGCTCTGAAAATCCCAGTATTTATAGGCAAAACTCAAGCTATAGGAGCGTATGAAGATAGGGGAGCAAACGCTCCCCCTAACTCACCAACAAAGTTGCAAAAACGCGGCTTTGGCCGCGTTTCCTCGGCCAGGGTGTGGCCAGGTGGCCACACCCTGTTGGTGGAACTCCCCGGCTTCGCGACTTGTATTTATCTTCAGCTGGATTTGCAGTTTAAGTCCGAGATTTTGACGAAATGGCCTTTGATCTTTGGCTTCAACCGCTTGATTTGGGATGATTCATTTCAACCCGGTTTCAACCTCTCAGATTTGCCAAGATTTACCCTGATTCATTGATTTCAAATTTATTCTGATTTAATTCAGAATTTGATGGGCTTTTGGGCTCATTTTTCTTCACTCTCCTTTTGGAATGGGCCGACAAATAAATTAAACAATAATTAGGAACAAGCAGAGTTTATTTAATAATAAGTATGAGAATATGATAATAAATGTGCAATCTTAGCGACCGATCACACCCCCATACCTGTCTTTTGCTCGTCCTCGAGCAAAATAACTAAACTATACTAAAAATTATTAGACCACTTTCGCAGGTCACGCGATTGCACTGAGCATGTGCAACAAGCCGTTAAACCTCTAGGTTTCCCCTAGAGGACGAGTTTTGTCTCGTGAGAGTTTTCAGCGGATTACACCCACAAAATCCGTAAAGAAAGAGAAAAATGTTAGTATTTTGAAAACACATTTTGAAAGAAAAAATATTTGAAATATTATTGTAAGTTTTAAGTAATCTATAAGTTATAGGAAAACCGAATTTTTCATTCCTAAACTTAGTCTCTATTCAAAAATTTGTTATCAATCAAAGTAAGGAGTCAAATTGTACTTCTCATCTAGTTTATTACTTTACCCTAAGTCATATGCACCTTGTGACTGTGAAAATTTTGACTAAGGGTTCTTTAACTCTAACTCTTATGCCTCATTTATTTATATATATATATATTTTTGGTGGTATTATTCCTTAGTTCTATTAGGCTTTCTAATCTGCCCATGTAACGAGCCTTTAATCGATGACTCCCAAACCAAACGGTCTTAGGGCACCGGGTGAGAAAACACCCCAAGGACTTAAGGACTCGAGCAAATAAGGCCACAAAACTAAGGATTTTATTATATGAACCACTTTTAAGTGTGAATACTTATGCTTTATTAGGCACAAATACCCAGCTTAATCAGAGGATTTTTATATATTTTTTTTTCTCAAACTTATCTAATTATCTTTTGCATAAATACTAAGGCTTGCTTAGGCCAAAGCACCTAGCTAATCAATAATTAGATTTGTTTATATTTTATTTTTTCTTTTTTTTCTTTTTATTTTGTTTTAATTTTTTTAAGGCATAAGAATCTTTGTTTTTGAACCCTAAGTGTGTATGTGTATGAAGGGTGCATATTTCATCAAGGTAAAGATCAAGACTAAATTACTTTAACAAATTATCTTCCTAACCCTAAAAATCAAACAAATAATCTTATTTAGACCAAGTATAAGAAATCCTAATTTTAATTTTCCTATTCCTTAAAATTGACTTAATTTCTTACAAAAAATATGTCAAAATATTGTTTCTATTTTCAAAAGGTTTTTTAAAAGTAAAGAAAATGTTAAAAAAATTATTTTTTAATAAAAAAACCTAAGTTATGTTAGAACCCTCCCCCACACCTATCTCATGCATTGTCCTCAATGTATGACCATACCTATCTTTTGCTCTTCCTCGAGCAAAATAACTAAACTATACTAAAAATTATTAGACCACTTTCGCAGGTCACGCGATTACACTAAGCATGTGCAACAAGCCGTTAAACCTCTAGGTTTTCCCTAGAGGACGAGTTTTGTCTCGTGAGGATTTTCAGCGGATTACACCCACAAAATCCGTAAAGAAAGAGAAAAATGTTAGTATTTTGAAAACACATTTTGAAAGAAAAAATATTTGAAATATTATTGTAAGTTCTAAGTAATCTATAAGTTATACGAAAACCGAATTTTTCATTCCTAAACTTTAGTCTCTATTCAAAAATTTGTTATCAATTAAAGTAAGGAGTCAAATTGTACTTCTCATCTAGTCTATTACTTTACCCTAAGTCATATGCACCTTGTGACTGTGAAAATTTTGACTAAGGGTTCTTTAACTCTAACTCTTATGCCTCATTTATATATATATATATATATATATATATATATATATATATATATATATATTTGGTGGTATTATTCCTTAGTTCTATTAGGCTTTCTAATCTGCCCATGTAACGAGCCTTTAATCGATGACTCCCAAACCAAACGGTCTTAGGGCACCGGGTGAGAAAACACCCCAAGGACTTAAGGACTCGAGCAAATAAGGCAACAAAACTAAGGATTTTATTATATGAACCACTTTTAAGCGTGAATACTTATGCTTTATTAGGCACAAATACCAAGCTTAATCAGAGGATTTTTATATATATATTTTTTTCTCAAACTTATCTAATTATCTTTCGCATAAATACTAAGGCTTGCTTAGGCCAAAGCACCTAGCTAATCAATAATTAGATTTGTTTATTTTTTATTTTTTTATTTTTTCTTTTTATTTTGTTTTAATTTTTTTTAAGGCATAAGAATCTTTATTTTTGAACCCTAAGTGTGTAAGTGTATGAAGGGTGCATATTTCATCAAGGTAAAGATCAAGACTAAATTACTTTGACAAATTATCTTCCTAACCCTAAAAATCAAACAAATAATCTTATTTTGATCAAGTATAAGAAATCCTAATTTTAATTTTCCTATTCCTTAAAATTGACTTAATTTCTTACAAAAAATACGTCAAAATATTGTTTTTATTTCCAAAAAGTTTTTTAAAAGTAAAGAAAATGTTAAAAAATTATTTTTTAATAAAAAAATCTAAGTTATGTTAGAACCCTCCCCCACACCTATCTCATGCATTATCCTCAATATATGACCATAACTATCTTTTGCTCGTCCTCGAGCAAAATAACTAAACTATACTAAAAATTATTAGACCACTTTCGCAGGTCACGCGATTGCACTGAGCATGTGCAACAAGTCGTTAAACCTTTAGGTTTCCCGTAGAGGACGAGTTTTGTCTCGTGATGATTTTCAGCGGATTACACCCACAAAATCCGTAAAGAAAGAGAAAAATGTTAGCATTTTGAAAACACATTTTGAAAGAAAAAATATTTGAAATATTATTGTAAGTTTTAAGTAATCTATAAGTTATAGGAAAATCGAATTTTTCATTCCTAAACTTAGTCTCTATTCAAAACTTTGTTATCAATCAAAATAACGAGTCAAATTGTACTTCTCATCTAGTCTATTACTTTACCCTAAGTCATATGCACCTTGTGACTGTGAAAATTTTGACTAAGGGTTCTTTAACTCTAACCCTTATGCCTCATTTATTTATATATATATATATATATATATATATATATATATATATATATATATATATATATATATATATATATATATAGTGGTATAATTCCTTAGTTCTATCAGGCTTTCTAATCTGCCCATGTAACGAGCCTTTAAACGATGACTCCCAAACCAAACGGTCTTAGGGCACCGGGTGAGAAAACACTCCAAGGACTTAAGGACTCGAGCAAATAAGGACACAAAACTAAAGATTTTATTATATGAACCACTTTTAGGCGTGAATACTTATGCTTTATTAGGCACAAATACCCAGCTTAATCAGAGGATTTATATATATATATATTTCTAAAACTTATCTAATCATCTTTCGCATAAATACTAAGGCTTGCTTAGGCCAAAGCACCTAGCTAATCAATAATTAGATTTATTTATCTTTTATTTTTTTCTTTTTGTTCTTTTTATTTGTTTTAATTTTTTTTAAGGCATAAGAATCTTTGTTTTTGAACCCTAAGTGTGTAAGTGTATGAAGGGTGCATATTTCATCAAGGTAAAGATCAAGACTAAATTACTTTGACCAATTATCTTCCTAACCCTAAAAATCAAACAAATAATCTTATTTTGACGAAGTATAAGAAATCCTAATTTTAATTTTATATATATATATATATATATATTGGTGGTATTATTCCTTAGTTCTATTAGGCTTTCTAATCTGCCCATGTAACGAGCCTTTAATCGATGACTCCCAAACCAAACGGTCTTAGGGCACCGGGTGAGAAAACACCCCAAAGACTTAAGAACTCGAGCAAATAAGGCCACAAAACTAAGGATTTTATTATATGAACCACTTTTAGGCGTGAATACTTATGCTTTATTAGGCACAAATACCCAGCTTAATCAGAGGATTTTTATATATATTTATATATATATTTTTCTCAAACTTATCTAATCATCTTTCGCATAAATACGAAGGCTTGCTTAGGCCAAAGCACCTAGCTAATCAATAATTAGATTTGTTTATCTTTTATTTTTTTCTTTTTTTCTTTTTATTTTGTTTTAATTTTTTTAAGGCATAAGAATCTTTGTTTTTGAATCCTAAGTGTGTAAGTGTATGAAGGGTGCATATTTCATCAAGGTAAAGATAAAGACTAAATTACTTTGACAAATTATCTTCCTAACCCTAAAAATCAAACAAATAATCTTATTTTGACCAAGTATAAGAAATCCTAATTTTAATTTTCCTATTCCTTAAAATTGACTTAATTTCTTACAAAAAATACGTCAAAATATTGTTTCTATTTTCAAAAAGTTTTTTAAAAGTAAAGAAAATGTTAAAAAAATTATTTTTTAATAAAAAAATCTAAGTTATGTTAGAACCCTCCCCCACACCTATCTCATGCATTGTCTTCAATATATGACCATAACTATCTTTTGCTCCTCCTTGAGCAAAATAACTAAACTATACTAAAAATTATTAGACCACTTTCGCAGGTCACGCGATTGCACTGAGCATGTGCAACAAGTCGTTAAACCTCTAGGTTTCCCCTAGAGGACGAGTTTTGTCTCGTGATGATTTTCAGCGGATAACACCCACAAAATCCGTAAAGAAAGAGAAAAATGTTAGTATTTTGAAAACACATTTTGAAAGAAAAAATATTTGAAATATTATTGTAAGTTTTAAGTAATCTATAAGTTATAGGAAAATCGAATTTTTCATTTCTAAACTTAGTCTCTATTCAAAAATTTGTTATCAATCAAAGTAACGACTCAAATTGTACTTCTCATCTAGTCTATTACTTTACCCTAAGTCATATGCACCGTGTGACTGTGAAAATTTTGACTAAGGGTTCTTTAACTCTAACCCTTATGCCTCATTTATTTATATATATACATATATTTTTAGTGGTATTATTCCTTAGTTCTATTAGGCTTTCTAATCTGCCCATGTAACGAGCCTTTAAACGATGACTCCCAAACCAAACGGTCTTAGGGCACCGGGTGAGAAAACACCCCAAGGACTTAAGGACTCGAGCAAATAAGGCCACAAAACTAAGGATTTTATTATATGAACCACTTTTAGGCGTGAATACTTATGCTTTATTAGGCACAAATACCCAGCTTAATCAGAGGATTTATATATATATATATATATATATTTTTCTCAAACTTATCTAATCATCTTTCGCATAAATACTAAGGCTTGCTTAGGCCAAAGCACCTAGCTAATCAATAATTAGATTTGTTTATCTTTTATTTTTTTATTTTTGTTCTTTTTATTTTGTTTTAATTTTTTTTAAGGCAAAAGAATCTTTGTTTTTGAACCCTAAGTGTGTAAGTGTATGAAGGGTGCATATTTCATCAAGGTAAAGATCAAGACTAAATTACTTTGACAAATTATCTTCCTAACCCTAAAAATCAAACAAATAATCTTATTTTGACCAAGTATAAGAAATCCTAATTTTAATTTTATATATATATATATATATTTTGGTGGTATTATTCCTTAGTTCTATTAGGCTTTCTAATCTGCCCATGTAACGAGCCTTTAATCGATGACTCCCAAACCAAACGGTCTTAGGGCACCGGGTGAGAAAACACCCCAAGGACTTAAGGACTCGAGCAAATAAGGCCACAAAACTAAGGATTTTATTATATGAACCACTTTTAGGCGTGAATACTTATGCTTTATTAGGCACAAATACCCAGCTTAATCAGAGGATTTATATATATATATTTTTCTCAAACTTATCTAATCATCTTTCGCATAAATACTAAGGCTTGCTTAGGCCAAAGCACCTAGCTAATCAATAATTAGATTTGTTTATCTTTTATTTTTTTATTTTTGTTCTTTTTATTTTGTTTTAATTTTTTTTTAGGCAAAAGAATCTTTGTTTTTGAACCCTAAGTGTGTAAGTGTATGAAGGGTGCATATTTCATCAAGGTAAAGATCAAGACTAAATTACTTTGACAAATTATCTTCCTAACCCTAAAAATGAAACAAATAATCTTATTTTGACCAAGTATATGAAATCCTAATTTTAATTTTATATATATATATTTTTTTGGTGGTATTATTCCTTAGTTCTATTAGGCTTTCTAATCTGCCCATGTAACGAGCCTTTAATCGATGACTCCCAAACCAAACGGTCTTAGGGCACCGGGTGAGAAAACACCCCAAGGACTTAAGGACTCGAGCAAATAAGGCCACAAAACTAAGGATTTTATTATATGAACCACTTTTAGGCGTGAATACTTATGCTTTATTAGGCACAAATACCCAGCTTAATCAGAGGATTTATATATATAT
Organism: Agave tequilana; assembly: GCA_038442645.1. Classification (NCBI taxonomy): domain Eukaryota; kingdom Viridiplantae; phylum Streptophyta; class Magnoliopsida; order Asparagales; family Asparagaceae; genus Agave; species Agave tequilana. The sequence continues at coordinate 139,572 of JAVJIF010007738.1, forward strand.
ATATATATATATATATATATATATATATATATATATATATATATATATATATATATTTCTCAAACTTATCTAATCATCTTTCGCATAAATACTAAGGCTTGCTTAGGGCAAAGCACCTAGCTAATCAATAATTAGATTTGTTTATCTTTTATTTTTTTATTTTTGTTCTTTTTATTTTGTTTTAATTTTTTTTTAAGGCAAAAGAATCTTTGTTTTTGAACCCTAAGTGTGTAAGTGTATGAAGGGTGCATATTTCATCAAGGTAAAGATCAAGACTAAATTACTTTGACAAATTATCTTCCTAACCCTAAAAATCAAACAAATAATCATATTTTGACCAAGTATAAGAAATCCTAATTTTAATTTTATATATATATATATTTTTGGTGGTATTATTCCTTAGTTCTATTAGGCTTTCTAATCTGCCCA
>JAVJIF010007738.1:145000-227606 GCA_038442645.1 Agave tequilana
TAAGGTCACAAAACTAAGGATTTTATTATATGAACCACTTTTAGGCGTGAATACTTATGCTTTATTAGGCACAAATACCCAGCTTAATCAGAGGATTTATATATATATATATTTCTCAAACTTATCTAATCATCTTTCGCATAAATACTAAGGCTTGCTTAGGCCAAAGCACCTAGCTAATCAATAATTAGATTTGTTTATCTTTTATTTTTTTCTTTTTGTTCTTTTTATTTTGTTTTAATTTTTTTTAAGGCATAAGAATCTTTGTTTTTGAACCCTAAGTGTATAAGTGTATGAAGGGTGCATATTTCATCAAGGTAAAGATCAAGACTAAATTACTTTGACAAATTATCTTCCTAACCCTAAAAATTAAACAAATAATCTTATTTTGACCAAGTATAAGAAATCCTAATTTAATTTTATATATATATATTTTTTTTGGTGGTATTATTCCTTAATTCTATTAGGCTTTCTAATCTGCCCATGTAACGAGCCTTTAATCGATGACTCCCAAACCAAACGGTCTTAGGGCACCGGGTGAGAAAACACCCCAAGGACTTAAGGACTCGAGCAAATAAGGCCACAAAACTAAGGATTTTATTATATGAACCACTTTTAGGCGTGAATACTTATGCTTTATTAGGCACAAATACCCAGCTTAATCAGAGGATTTATATATATATATTTTTTTCTCAAACTTATCTAATCATCTTTCGCATAAATACTAAGGCTTGCTTAGGCCAAAGCACCTAGCTAATCAATAATTAGATTTGTTTATCTTTTATTTTTTTTCTTTTTGTTCTTTTTATTTTGTTTTAATTTTTTAAGGCATAAGAATCTTTGTTTTTAACCCTAAGTGTGTAAGTGTATGAAGGGTGCATATTTCATCAAGGTAAAGATCAAGACTAAATTACTTTGACAAATTATCTTCCTAACCCTAAAAATTAAACAAATAATCTTATTTTGACCAAGTATAAGAAATCCTAATTTTAATTTTATATATATATATATATTTTTGGTGGTATTATTCCTTAGTTCTATTAGGCTTTCTAATCTGCCCATGTAACGAGCCTTTAATCGATGACTCCCAAACCAAACGGTCTTAGGGCACCGGGTGAGAAAACACCCCAAGGACTTAAGGACTCGAGCAAATAAGGCCAAAAAACTAAGGTTTTATTATATGAACCACTTTTAGGCGTGAATACTTATGCTTTATTAGGCACAAATACTCAGCTTAATCAGAGGATTTATATATATATATATATATATATATATATATATATATATATATATATATATATATATATATATATATATTTCTCAAACTTATCTAATCATCTTTCGCATAAATACTAAGGCTTGCTTAGGCCAAAGCACCTAGCTAATCAATAATTAGATTTGTTTATCTTTTATTTTTTTCTTTTTGTTCTTTTTATTTTGTTTTAATTTTTTTTAAGGCATAAGAATCTTTGTTTTTGAACCCTAAGTGTGTAAGTGTATGAAGGGTGCATATTTCATCAAGGTAAAGATCAAGACTAAATTACTTTGACAAATTATCTTCCTAACCCTAAAAATCAAACAAATAATCATATTTTGACCAAGTATAAGAAATCCTAATTTTAATTTTATATATATATATATATTTTTGGTGGTATTATTCCTTAGTTCTATTTGGCTTTCTAATCTGCCCATGTAACGAGCCTTTAATCGATGACTCCCAAACCAAACGGTCTTAGGGCACCGGGTGAGAAAACACCACAAGGACTTAAGGACTCGAGCAAATAAGGCCACAAAACTAAGGGTTTTATTATATGAACCACTTTTAGGCGTGAATACTTATGCTTTATTAGGCACAAATACCCAGCTTAATCAGAGGATTTATATATATATATATATATATATATATATATATTTCTCAAACTTATCTAATCATCTTTCGCATAAATACTAAGGCTTGCTTAGGCCAAAGCACCTAGCTAATCAATAATTAGATTTGTTTATCTTTTATTTTTTTATTTTTGTTCTTTTTATTTTGTTTTAATTTTTTTTAAGGCATAAGAATCTTTGTTTTTGAACCCTAAGTGTGTAAGTGTATGAAGGGTGCATATTTCATCAAGGTAAAGTCAAGACTAAATTACTTTGACAAATTATCTTCCTAACCCAAACAAATAATCTTATTTTGACCAAGTATAAGAAATCCTAATTTTAATTTTATATATATATATATTTTGGTGGTATTATTCCTTAGTTCTATTAGGCTTTCTAATCTGCTTATGTAACGAGCCTTTAATCGATGACTCCCAAACCAAACGGTCTTAGGGCACCGGGTGAGAAAACACCCCAAGGACTTAAGGACTCGAGCAAATAAGGCCACAAAACTAAGGATTTTATTATATGAACCACTTTTAGGCGTGAATACTTATGCTTTATTAGGCACAAATACCCAGCTTAATCAGAGGATTTATATATATATATATATTTTTCTCAAACTTATCTAATCATCTTTCGCATAAATACTAAGGCTTGCTTAGGCCAAAGCACCTAGCTAATCAATAATTAGATTTGTTTATCTTTTATTTTTTTTCTTTTTGTTCTTTTTATTTTGTTTTAATTTTTTTTAAGGCATAAGAATCTTTGTTTTTGAACCCTAAGTGTGTAAGTGTATGAAGGGTGCATATTTCATCAAGGTAAAGATCAAGACTAAATTACTTTGACAAATTATCTTCCTAACCCTAAAAATTAAACAAATAATCTTATTTTGACCAAGTATAAGAAATCCTAATTTTAATTATATATATATATATATATATATTTGGTGGTATTATTCCTTAGTTCTATTAGGCTTTCTAATCTGCCCATGTAACGAGCCTTTAATCGATGACTCCCAAACCAAACGGTCTTAGGGCACCGGGTGAGAAAACACCCCAAGGACTTAAGGACTCGAGCAAATAAGGCCACAAAACTAAGGATTTTATTATATGAACCACTTTTAGGCGTGAATACTTATGCTTTATTAGGCACAAATACCCAGCTTAATCAGAGGATTTATATATATATATTTTTTTCTCAAACTTATCTAATCATCTTTCGCATAAATACGAAGGCTTGCTTAGGCCAAAGCACCTAGCTAATCAATAATTAGATTTGTTTATCTTTTATTTTTTTCTTTTTGTTCTTTTTATTTTGTTTTAATTTTTTTAAGGCATAAGAATCTTTGTTTTTGAACCCTAAGTGTGTAAGTGTATGAAGGGTGCATATTTCATCAAGGTAAAGATCAAAACTAAATTACTTTGACAAATTATCTTCCTAACCCTAAAAATCAAACAAATAATCTTATTTTGACCAAGTATAAAAAATCCTAATTTTAATTTTCCTATTCCTTAAAATTGACTTAATTTCTTGCAAAAAATATGTCAAAATATTGTTTCTATTTTCAAAAAGTTTTTAAAAGTAAAGAAAATGTTAAAAAAATTTATTTTTTTAATAAAAAAAACCTAAGTTATGTTAGAACCCTCAAAATTTGATTGAGCTAGAACCTGCACACAAAATACAGAATTTCAGAACTAAGAATGAAAAGTGTAAGTTACTCAATTCTACCGCAATATCAATTGGCTATGCGGGTTGTGATCCACAAGGAGGGACTAGCGATGGAAGCTTTTTAGTAAGTTCTCTTTTTGGTTACAAAGACTGGTTAAAGATCTTCTTTTAGTTCTTAAAAAGAAAATGAAAAAAGAGTTAAAGTTAAGTTAGGAAAAAAGTGGTAGAATAAGAAGGTGGAGAAATAAGAAGTGATTTGTACAAATGAAATTGAAAAAGAGTGATAAAAAATTTGGTGGATTGTGGTGTTCTAAACTAAAGAATTAAAAGAAAAAAAACTAAAAATTACTTACTTCTTTTGACCAAATACTTATCTTGAATCTTTTGCAATGATGTTACCTTGAAGTGAGGCGATCAACGTATAGCCCGTAAGAGTTGATTCTTGTTTCCTCCACATTATATCATCAAGACGTTGCAAGTATGAAGTGATACAGAATGAAACTCAAAATCCATCGTCATGGGCTATCGGTGGCACTCGCAAAAGCAAGGCTCTTTTGATGCTTTTAGACTCACTTGGATAGCAATTGTACCAAAAGAAGAAAAGTAGAGAAGAAGAAGAATACAAAAACAAAGTACATACAAAAGGGAACTACATATTCGATTTTATAACAATAAGAGAAAAGAACAAAATCTTACACCGGTGTCACTCTCAGCACAAGCTTCATTCTCGTTCTCCTATGAAACTCGTTTCTCCTCTCAGTTACATAAATTAAAACTGAAAATTACATGAAAAGAAAAATAAAAACCTACACTAAAAAATGGAAAAGTGGACTAAATCCTATCTCTGCATGGTCGTCCCCCTTATGCTCTGAAAATCCCAGTATTTATAGGCAAAACCCAAGCTATAGGAGCGTATGAAGATAGGGGGAGCAAACGCTCCCCCTAACTCACCAACAAAGCCGCGAAAACGCGGCTCTGGCCGCGTTTCCGCGGCCAGGGTGTGGCCAGGTGGCCACACCCTGTTGGTGGAACTCCCCGGCAACGGCGCAAAAATTTGATTGAGCTTTAACCTGCACAAAATACAGTATTTCAGATTTTAAGATTAAAGAGTGCAAGTTACTTAATTCTACCGCAATAGCAAGTGGCTATGCGGGTCGTGATCCACAAGGAGGGACTAACGATAGAAGCTTTTTAGTAAGTTCTCTTTTAAGATACCATTAATGGTTAAAAATTCTTCTTTAGTTCTTTAAAAGAAAAAGAAAAAATTGTTAAAGTTAAATTAAGAAGAAGATGATAGATTAAGAAGATGAAAAAATGAAAATAGATTACATACAAAGAAATGGAAAAGAGTGATAAAGATAAGAAACTTCGATTCGATTCTAATAACAATGAAAAAAAGGACGTAATTACACCGGTGTCACCCTCAGTACAAGCTTGATCTCCTTCCTCTATGAAACTCGTTTCTCCTCTCAGTTACATAAATTAAAACTGAAAATTACATGAAAAGAAAAACAAAAACTTACACTAAAAAAATGAAAAAGTGGACTAAATCCTATCTCTGCATGGTCGTCCCCCTTATGCTCTGAAAATCCCAGTATTTATAGGCAAAACCCAAGCTATAGGAGTGTATGAAGATAGGGGGAGCAAACGCTCCCCCTAACTCACCAACAAAGCCGCAGATGCCAGCTGTTGGTGGAACTCCCCGGCTTCGCGACTTGTATTTATCTTCAGCTGGATTTGCAGTTTAAGTCCGGGATTTTGATGAAATGGCCTTTGATCTTTGGCTTCAACCGCTTGATTTGGGATGATTCATTTCAACCGGTTTTCAACCTCTCAGATTTGCCAAGATTTATCCTGATTCATTGATTTTGAATTTATTCTGATTTAATTCAGAATTTGATGGGCTTTTGGGCTCATTTTTCTTCACTCTCCTTTAGAAATGGGCCTACAAATAAATTAAACAATAATTAGGAACAAGCAGAGTTTATTTAATAATAAGTATAAGAATATGATAATAAATGTGCAATCTTAGCGACCGATCAGCTTCTCCGCTGTATAGAGCTCGAGCTGCTCGACTTTCTCACCTCCCAGCTGAACCGCTAACTGATTTTCCATAATGTGATGGTGAACAATCTTGAGAAAAGGGTGTACGAGGTATTCTTGAAATCGCGTGATATGCTAGAGGTGATGGAAGGATTGAGGCATGATAAGGCAGCTCTGAAAGTAAGGCTCTTGGGGCAGCTCGAGGAGCTGAAGAAATCGTTAGATGATATATCTGAGCTGTCGGAAAACGTCGCCTCAGATGAGCGAAGATTGCTTCGCTTCGGGCCAGGCCTGAGGGTTCCGACCCCGAGAATGGCGATAAGGGGGAAAAGGGATGGAGTTGGATATTGACTAAGCCCAGAGCTTTGCTGGTTTTCTTAAATGCTAAGCGAATGAGGGTAGTGAAGAGTCTGTATCAGACACTGCCCGGGCTTCTCCGCTGTATAGAGCTCGAGCTGCTCGACTTTCTCACCTCCCAGCTGGACCGCTAACTGAATTTCCATAATGTGATGGTGAGCAATCTTGAGAAAAGGGTAGGTATTCTTGAAATCGCAAAGGATTGAGGCATGATAAGGCGGCTCTGGAAGTAAGGCTCTTGGGGCAGCTTGAGGAGCTGAAGAAATCGTTAGATGATATATCCGAGCTGTAGGAAAACGTCGCCTCAGATGAGCGAAGATTGCTTCGCTTCGGGCCCAAATCGATCGGGAATACTTTGAGAAATTAGAGCTAAGGCACAAGGTAGAGAAGGTCTAGAATGCCGCGAAGTAACGCTGAAGAGCTAAGTGCTGATGCTGAGCGCCAATATGATCGTTATAACGAATTCTAGAGAGCCCACGACAATCTACTTATAGAGGTGCGAGCGGTCGGGCCGAGAGTCTCGATTTTGAGCTCTGATGGTCAAGCAGAGAGCACGAGTAATTGGACCGAAGGAACAAGTGATCGATCGGGGTTGCGAGCGGTCGGGCCTGAGGGGCCGAGCGATCAAACGAGGAGCTCCAGCGACTAGCCTGGGAGGTCTCCGGGAGGGTCAAAGAGCCAAAGTGGCGGGCGTAGGCGGAGTTAGCCGAGTCCATTTGTATTCTCTTTTTTTTGTAACAAGCACTGACGTAATAAGAAATTGTATCACTCTTCTACAATCAATAAAAGTGATTATTTCTTTTTTTGGTTGTGTTCTCTTGTTCTTGATGTGCTTGTACCAGTGATATAGCTTGAGCCATGCCCAGTAAGACGTTGCTTGGCAGCTTATGGAAGCATAACGTCAATTGTTGGGTTGTCAGATGTTTAGGCAGTTGTCCGGGTGGGACCTGGTATACGTTGTTGACTAGCTTAGGTCATCAGGGTGAGGACCTGATGTGGGCTGAGTTCTAAACGATCATTATGGGTGAGCATCATCTTTCAAGAGACTCTTCGAGGGGTAGCCGTCAGATGTTTAGGCAGTTGGGGTTGTCAGATGTTTAGGCAGTTGTCCGGGTGGGACCTGGTATACGCTGTTGACTAGCTTAGGTAGCCATCAGGGTGAGGACCTGATGTGGGTTGAGTTCTAAACGATCATTATGGGTGAGCATCATCTTTCAAGAGACTCTTCGAGGGGTAACCGTCAGGATAGGACCCCATATAGGTTGTTCTCAAGTAGTCATCAGGTTAGGACCCGCAATAGGTTGTTGACTAGCTTGGTAGGGTGAGGACTCAATATAGGCTGAGCTCTAAACAATTATTGTAGGTGAGCCTCCATCTTGCAGGAGACTTCCCGAGGGACAGCCATCAGGATATGACCCTCTAAAGGCTGTTGACTAGCTCAGGTAGCTATCAGGGTGAGAACCCAACGTAGGATGAGATCTGAGCGATCGTTGTGAGCGAGCATCCATCTTTCAGGAGAATCCATGAATGGTAGCCGTCAGGGTAGGACCCGCTATAAACTATTAACTAGCTCGGGTAGCCATCAGGGTGAGGACCCGATATAGGCTGAGCTCAGAGCAGTCATTGTGGGTGAGCTTCCATCTTTCAGAAGACTCCCGAGGGGTAGCCGTCAGGGTAAGACCCGCTATAAGCTATTGACTATAGCTCCAGTAGCCATCAAAGAGAGGACCCGATATAGACTGAGCTCCGAGCAGTCATTGTAAGTGAGCCTACATCTTTCAGGAAGTCCCCGAAGGGTAATTGTCAGGGTAAGACCCGCTATAGGCTATTGACTAGCTTGGGTAGCCATCAGAGTGAGGACCCGATATATGCTGAGCTCCGAGCGATCATTGTGAGCTAGCCTCATCTTTTAGGAGACTCTCGGAGAGGTAATCGTCAGGATAGGACCCACTACAGCCTGCCGACTAACTCGGGTAACCATTAGAGTGAGGAGCCGATATAGGCTGAGCTCCGAACAATCATTGTGGGCGAGCCTCCATCTTTTAGGAGACCCGATAAAGGCTATTTCTGAGTAGTCAGTAGGGTGAGGACTGAATGTTGGCGGAGCTCCAAGTGATCATTGTGAGCGAGGCTTCATCTTTCAGGAGACTTTCCAGGGGAAGCCATCAGGGTAGGACCCATTATATGCTATTGACTAGCTCGGGTAGCCATCAGGGTGAGACCTGATGTAGGCTGAGCCCTGAGCGGTCATTATGGGAGAGCCTTCATCTTTCAGGAGACTCCTCGAGGGGCAACCATCAGCGTAGGACCCGATATAGGCTGTTCTAGAGTAGTCATCAAGGTAGGACACCCGCTATAGGTTGCTGAAGTATTTATCGTACTCAGAGAGGGCATTGAAATTTTATAAAAACATTATCAGGATAGAGAACTTGTACAATGTTCTTTTCATTAGATTTTACATGATTCTACACATAATGTCATTTCAAGTGAAAAGAGTTTGATTGCTTCTCGAGGGGTTTTCCATCCCGAGTTGTGCTGATGAGTAAGCTCTTTAGTCAATGGACACGACTGGGGTATCTCTGACCTCCGGATCTTCCTCCTAATCGTGGATAAACTCGTCTAGGTATCCACGTTGAACTAGATCATTAAGGTGCCTTTTCAAGGCCCAGCAATACGGGGTGGCATCCCTTGACTGCCATGGAAAGAACAGTGTCCTCCCGCTTCTAGGAGATCTGTGTTGTGCTTGCTTGGCTTGGAGAGTCACACCCAGAGTTGATGCTTGATGATGTGAAAGATCTGACCGATTGGAAACTTCAAGGGAGTGAAGACTGAGTTGTCTTTGGTCTTTGTTACTGTCAGGGAAGTGTATTTCTTCCTCTTGCGTGTTAGGGCGTGATGCCCCCCTCATCTGCTTCCATGTGGGACTGGCTCGTGTCACTCTGAATCCTCATGTGGTGAGATTATACGAGAGCGCATCTGGTTTAACTTGAATCGTAAGTCGGTCTGAGTTGAGAGGTGTTGATAAACTTCAGAGGACGTGATCAATTGAGCTTCCCTTGCGCTCAACTTAAGGAGTCGTTGCTAAGATTTTCGAAGGGCCTTTATCTGCTTGAGTAGCTTGCTGTTAATTTGCATTACCGCTTCTCGCCCTCGCTCAGCGATATCGCGATGAATGGCGATCAATTCTCGCTCGCGATCCACCTAGGCCTACTGTCCACCCTGCTATCATCGCAGGTCAGCTACTCTCTAGATAAGCTGTCCTCGAGAGAGTGTTGACAGCTCGAGTTTGCCGGAAGCGTTAACGTCATGGCAGGTAGTGCTCTTGGGCGCCATGATTGTTAGAAATCCTTTTTTTTAAGGATGTTAAAGGGGAGGGCTGGGAGAGATCTTCGTGTATAGACTCAAAAGGATCTCAATAAAAGCACCAAATGTTGTGGGTAATTCCCGAGAGAGTTATCCATGCACCAAATTGTAAGGGTTAATAGATGAATTTTGGAGATAAAACCAGAGCTACCGCACATATTTACGTGAAAACCCGAAAGAGAGAAACCACAGTGCGGAGAGAGAGTTTCACTATAATTCAGAGAAAATTACAATGGAGGCAAGAAAAGGAGGGGATGACTTGATTCTCTCAATGCAAGAGAGGATAGGGGGAAAGTATAAAAGACCATGTGCGAGTATATGGAGGAAAAGAGAGAGAAAACCACGAACGTATTATTTCTAATATCGTAGTGAAAGTGCACAACCAACTAAGTTGGACGCGTTCAATTATACATTAATCCATGTACACACATAGATTCTATGTAAGTAATGTATATACCTACATACATATTTCATACATATAATCCGTAGATATTTACACACTCAAATAAAAACACATATATATGTTTCTATTTATATGCCCATATATCTATACACACACACATCTATTATGTACACATATATAAACAAATAAATATGCACAAATACATATATACAACTAAATACCACTATAACCATGCCAGTTACTTGAGGAAAATGACATGTTACTGAATGAGGTGAAACCATGGGTAGATATAAAATCACAAACGAAAGAGTTTTAGGACAGAGAAATCCAATAAATTTATAATAAACTATGCTAGCTTCACAAAAAGAATTTAATGTGAACTGATAACCGAATAATAACTGGTCTAATCAATTTATAATCAATTTATAATAAACTATGCTACCTTCACAAAAAGAATTTAATGTGACCTGATAACTGAATAATAATTGGTCTAATCAAGATGGTGCAAAGTAATTAATTTCATAATGTCTTGAAAATTATCCAATAAATTTGAGAGAGAAATAAAAATGTATTCAAAGAACTGAAGTACAGTCGTAGGCAGAAAGGTGTTTCTAAATAGATGAGCAATAAAGTTCAAGAACATGTAAAACTATAGAATGTTAGATGGATATTTTGTGAATATGAGGGAAATAAATTAAGAAGATTACAGTATGCTTGGAAGTACTTAAAAGTTGCAGCTAATAATGATGATGTGGAAAATAGTATAGTCATGAGCAATGAAGGTAGGAGCCTAATATGGTGAATAGCTCAGATACATAAGGATCAAGAGGAAAGACCTAAGAGAATATTGTCTAATTTATAGAATAGAGTCAAAAGTTGATGATAAAAGTGCCAGATAGAACCAATTGGAAGAATGCTTCATCTTTAACTACAACCAAGGATGATCAGTATAATTTAATCATGTATATGTTAAGAGAAAGATAATGAAAGATACATAAAGTGAGCATCAAGCTTCCTTGCAAACAAGAAATAGGAAGAAAGAATACTTAAAACCTCCAACTAATCCACAAGAAAATTGTATCACAGTCATAGTATCCAACCTTAGAGCCAAGTATTCTAGGCCTCAAACTCTATAAAACTTGTAATTCTCTAGTTTTATTTACACAATCCCTAAAGCTCACAGTTCACTGGATTTTTATATGCAGAATTGTTAGGTATTCTAAAGATTTGGTCAGCATAACCCTTGGTAGATCACAGTGTATCTAACAACTATTTGAAACATAAATTTGAAGCACGAGAAAATAATGCATGTTATCCAATAGAATAATAAAAGGATAAATCAATAACATAAACAACAAACTGGGATGGCACTAGCAATTCGTACCACAGAGGTAGGACGTCAAAGATGATACACTGATGTGATCTGATATGATAAGTCGCTCATGTTCTTTTGGACCACAATAGTTATGATCGTAATAGGACCTGCATCATATAAGTCAACATCAGATTTCTTGAAACATGAGTCTCACAATAATACATAGGTAAGCACTGTGTGGGCAAATTTCCAGATACCACAAATATCAAATAGTCAAACAACATTTTCAAAGCCTTGACCAGAAGCTCAGCGCAATCAAACTTAAAGAGTAATCAATGCACAAACCAATTTGATAAGGATTCAATAACATAACATTTCTATTAGTACAAAAACAAAAAACTAAAAACAAACAGCAATTCCACCTACTTATTTGTTAACAGTACGGTCTGGATTTTAAATTTGTCTCTGCAATAAATATTGGTCTTGGAATCAGGGAATCAGGGTCTAATCCTATAATAAAAATTGGTCTTGGAAGAATCAAACTTGACAACCTGCTAAAAATGATATAATGTATGCCTAGTGTCTTTTCAATAGTTAAGTTAATTTCAACAGACTTTAGACAATAATTAACTAAAGAAACTCCTTTGTGATGTGACAATGAAATAGCATTTTCAACAGATGTTGTCCCAATATATAGAAAACTAATAGGCTAAGGCCACATATTAGGCTTAATATGGTATTAGAGGGGCCTTTAGACCTTTGGTGAATATATACTGGTTGTCGGTTTACTCCAAAAATAACATACGAGATGACCCATACACCGACATAGATTCACAAACATCCTCAGAAGCCATGGATGCTAGAAGTAACGTATAGAATGAAATGCTGAATTCTTTAATTCAAAAATGCCTAAGTAGCATTATAGTTATTATAACAAAGTGGTGTGACAGCACCACCGGTGGCATCTAAGTAGGCAACACATGAGGAAGATTCAATGAAGTCTAATGTATTTTTGTGTGTTAGAATAAAAAAACCTTGTCCTAGTAGTCAACCTTCTTTGAGACATAAAATGGACAACAAAACTAGGTCGGTCAATTTAGTGGGCAGAAAGGTGAAGTAATTGGCAATTTATTGGAGTTGCCTATAGGGACAATAGAGGGGAATCCTAGTTTTATAAAGAAAAGATAACAGAACAATATGTTCAACATGGTCTTATGACCAGAAGATTCATTTTAATTTGATGGAAACCAATCCAAAGAGGTGCCAAGGGTCATACAAGACCATTAGCCAAAATAAAATTTTTCATTTTTTTTCTAACATGACGATGGAACTAAGATTATAATTATAAAAGAGGATTGTATAAGGGTTTTAATAGTCTTGGACAATATTAGTTTCCATTCAAGCTAGGTAGAAGGTTAAACTTAAACATAAGCTAGTTAACTTAATTAGATTTTGGGTCCAGTTCATCCAGCAAGAACCAAAAAAGAAGGGGAAGGATGAAGTTTTGATAGTAAATTGTAATTTATTTAAAAGCCAAGTCAAAATCTAGACTAGAGCTGTTGAAATTACTAGTAAAAACTTTATGAATGGCTCAGAGTGAGAACAAAAGCAAGTTTTCGAACGTTAGTCATGAAGTACCCCCTGGGAAGGCCCGGTTTTGGGATTGAGGATCAAGTTTTCTAAATGCGCTTTTTACTCTAAACTCATGAATCTTTTCAACACACAAGCAAAATAATATTATACATGGCACCATTCAGAAAATTGTCAAATATGCAAATCTTTAATAGAAGTTTGTCCAATGAATAACTGTGAAAGCATATAAGTATTGTGGAAACAGGCTACTTGACCAGCCAATCAACAAAATAGAAGCCACATACAACAACAACAACAACTAAGTCATATGTCCCAAATATTTGGGGCAGGCTACATGAACCAAAAGAGAATTACGCCGGATTAGGCACATGGATCAGCTTCTCCACTTATTCCTATCGAGCAATATGCCTTTACTAAGACCTTTAGCCTCTATATCTTGTCGTATTACCTCTATCCATGTTTTCTTTGGTCTCCCCTGTGCTCTTTTAACTTGCCTGAAATTGATACGCTCTACTCGCCGGACTGGCGCATCAGTAGGTCTACATCGCACATGACCAAACCATCGTAGGCGGTTTTCTCTCATCTTCTCTTCTATAGAGGCTACACCTATCTTAGTATGAATATCCTCATTTCTCATCTTATCTCTCTGCGTGTTACCACACATCCAACGAAGCATGCGCATCTCTGCTACACTCATCTTATGGGCATGATGTCTCTTTATAGCTCAACATTCTGTATCATATAACAAAGCTGGCTTAATTGCGATCCGATAAAACTTTCCCTTCAGCTATAACGAAATATTACGATCACATAAAACTCATGTTGCGCTCCTCCATTTCAACCAGCCAGCTTAGATCCTATGGTTGACGTGATACTATCAATCTCTCCATCCTTTTGGATAATAGAACCCAAGTACTTAAAATGACTGCTCATCGATATTTTTTGTCCATCTAATCTCACAATACTATAATTTCGGATTCTCAGTTTACTGAATTTACACTCCATATACTCTGTTTTGGCCATACTTAATCTAAAACCTCGAGATTCTAGAGTTTGTCTTCATAACTCCAATTTGACATTTACCCCAGCTCTCGTCTCATCAACTAAGACAATATCATCAACAAATAGCATACACCATGGTAACTCATCTTGAATAGCTCTAGTAAGCTCATCCATCACTATGGCAAATAAGAATGGACTCAATGCAGATCCTTGATGTAATCCAATTGTGATAGAAAAATAATTTGTTATGCCTCCACAAGTTCGGACATTTGCCACTACTCCATCGTACATATCCTTAATTATGTCAATATATTTGATGGGGACTCTCTTTTTTATCAATGTCCACCATAATACCTCTCTTGGCACCTTATCTTTTTCTAAATCAATAAAGACCATATGCAAATTTTTCTTCTTCTCTCGAAATCGCTCTATAAGTTGACGAAGCAAATGAATAGCCTCTATTGTCGATCGCCCCGGCATGAACCCAAACTGGCTCTCTGATATTGTAACATTCTGTCTTAACCTGTGTTCAATTATCCTTTCCTAAAACTTCATGGTGTGACACATAAGTTTTTATTCCACGATAGTTTGAACAACTCTAGATATCACCCTTGTTCTTATAGAGAGGTACTAAGGTACTCTTCCTCCACTCATTGGGCATCTTTTTAGTTAGCCAAATCTTGTTAAAGAGGTTTGTCAGCCATCTCACGCCCACCTCTCCTAAGCATCTCCCTCAATAGGAATTCCATCTGGGCCAACAGCTTTCCTTGACCTCATCCTCTTTAAGGCCTCTTTAACTTCAGATTCGCTAATTCTGCGCATATAACTATGGTTCATATCCTGACACTGAATGGTAAGGTCATCCAAGTCTTGAGTAGAATTACCATTGAACAATTTGTCAAAATACTCTATGATATTGTAACATTCTGTCTTAACCTGTGTTCAATTATCCTTTCCCAAAGCTTCATGGTGTGACACATAAGTTTTATTCCACGATAGTTTGAACAACTCTGGATATCACCCTTGTTCTTATAGAGAGGTACTAAGATACTCTTCCTCCACTCATTGGGCATCTTTTTAGTTAGCCAGATCTTGTTAAAGAGGTTTGTCAGCCATCTCACGCCTACCTCTCCTAAGCATCTTCATACCTCAATAGGAATTCCATCTGGGCCAACAGCTTTCCTTAACTTCATCCTCTTTAAGGCCTCTTTAACTTCAGATTCGCTAATTCTGCGCATATAACTATGGTTCATATCCTGACACTGAATGGTAAGGTCATTCAAGTCTTGAGTAGAATTACTATTGAACAATTTGTCAAAATATTCTATGATATTGTAACATTCTGTCTTAACCTGTGTTCAATTACCCTTTCCTAAAGCTTCATGGTGTGACACATAAGTTTTATTCCACGATAGTTTGAACAACTCTGGATATCACCCTTGTTCTTATAGAGAGGTACTAAGATACTCTTCCTCCACTCATTGGGCATCTTTTTAGTTAGTCAGATCTTGTTAAAGAGGTTTGTCAGCCATCTCACGCCTACCTCTCCTAAGCATCTTCATATCTCAATAGGAATTCCATCTGGGCCAATAGCTTTCCTTGACTTCATCCTCTTTAAGGCCTCTTTAACTTCAGATTCGCTAATTCTGCGCATATAACTATGGTTTATATCCTGACACTGAATGGTAAGGTCATCCAAGTCTTGAGTAGAATTACCATTAAACAATTTGTCAAAATACTCTCTCCATCTTTCTTTGATTTCTTCATCTTAAACTAAAACCTTCTGATCCTCATCTTTGACACACCTCACAGTACATAAGTCTCTAATTTTTTCTCTCCCTTATTCGAGCAATTCTATATATATCCTTTTTAACCTTTTTGGTGTCCAACTTCTCATACACTTCTTTGTACACTTTAGCTCTTACATTCTGAACAGCTTTCTTAGCCTCCGTCTTGGTTAACCTATACCTCTCAAAACTCACTCCATTACAATTTTTCTTCAAATCTCTATAAGAGTCCTTAATGGCAGCTTTTACCCTTCATTCCACCATGATGTGTCCTTACATGGTGGAGCACCACCCCGTGACTCACCAAGTACATCTTTAGCTACTCTTTTAATGTAGCTAGCAATTTTATTCCATGTTGTATTGGGATCATCTTGGGCTTTCCAATCTACTTCATGTACTACTCGATCTACAAAAACTCCTTGGTTACCTTCTTTTAGCTGCGACCACTTAATCTTATGATCTAACTTACGTTTAATCTTTCTAAATCTCCTTCTAATTCGGACATCTAAAATTAAGAGTCTATGTTGCGTTACTACACTCTCACCCGGTACAACCTTACAATCCATACAACAACCTCTATCTACTTTTTTAGTTAAAAAGAAATCTATTTGGCTCGCACTTGATCCACTTTTAAAAGTGATCAAGTGAGACTCTCTCTTCTTAAACCAAGTATTCGCTAAGATCAAATCATATGATAAAACAAAATCTAGAATCGAGTTACCTAGTTCATTTCTTTTCCCAAAATCAAATCCGTCATGTACACTATTAAACCCATAACGACTAGTTCCTACATACCCATTGAGGTCACCGCCTATGAAAAGCTTTTCTCTAATGGGTATGCCTTGCACAATCTTATCTAAATCCTCCTAAAATTGACGCTTACTAGACTCATCAAGTCCTACTTGTGGTGCATAGACACTAATAACATTAAAAATCTCCCCACCTAAAATAAGTTTAACTATTAAAATCATACCACCCTTTCTCCTAACCTCCACTACACCCTCAAGTAATTGTTTATTTATGATCACACCCACCTCATTACGATTTCTATCTCTACTAATATACCAAAGTTTATAACCCCAAGGCTCTATAATTCTAACTTTTCACCTACCCACTTAGTTTTCTGCACACACACAAAACACTAACATTTTCGTCTAATCATAGCATCAACTAACTCTACTAATTTACCTGTAAGAGAACCTATGTTCCATGATGCTAACCTAATCCTATATTCATGAGCTACTTTTTTTACCCTCATCCGCTCATAAAAGTGAGGGAACCCTTACTCATTTGACACCACATCCGGGCGTCGATGTGACGCGTCGTTTCTGGATAACGACCTACCAACCCTTGCCCACTTTTCACTACACCCGGGCTTCGATGTAGCGCGTTGCTCAGTATGGGACGCCCCAACAAAATTTAGTTCTTCGTTCATATTCATAGTATGTGACAATGTTTTACGTTGGCTGTCACAGGCCTATCACAACCCTCCTCCTTTATCCTGGCTTGGGACAAGCAGAGAATAGAAGCCACATGAAGGATTATAACTTGAGTTAATTATAATGTTCCCAGAGATCCCCAAAGATTCCAATAGGAGACTGTCTACATGCTCCTACATTGATTTTTATGTTAATGACACTATTATTTAAACATTAAATTTAAAACTTAACTCCAAACAATGGCCTATACAACTGATGATTCTTAAACATCAAATTCCCAAGGAAAGGCCAATTTCCTTGCAAATAATAATTATAATGTCAAGTTTCTTTAGTCCACAAGATTGTGTGTACATTAAGATTGTGTGTACATTCAGGATATGTGGAAGGGCTGAAGGCCCCAAAGGAGGAAGTTTCCTTGAACCTTGCCCAACAAATATGTATGTATTACTTATCCCATTTGTTTTCCTCTGCACCCAGTATTAGGATATCTTAGTGGGTAATTTCCATAACCAGTCAACAAATTTAGAACACAATCCTGCCATATGAATTTCTCCAAGAAAAAACGCCCAAGACATCTGGTGGGTAATGGAAACACAACTAGTGGTATTGATGCTTGCCAGTTCAAGTCATGTTCATGGCCTATGAGATTGAAGTCTGTGGCCCATGTCTTTAGAAACATGGCCATAATTAATTTTATTAATTCTAGAACAACAACCAACACAATTAGCACAAAAAAAAAAAAAAACCAACACGTCCTTTATACCAAAAACTTTGTAATTGACTAAAGAAAAACTTTTTGTCCATTCAGCTCTGTTAAAGATTGTTTCTTTGTTAAATATATTAAAACTTGTGAGGCTGGTGACTTGAATGAAACTGAAAGTGCATTATACTACTCTGTAAACATCTTAAATCACTTTAAAATACCTTTCTGTACTCATGGATTTATAAATATTCAGTTATTCCAAGAACTCAATTGTAATCTTCAACGTCAATTTATCTTGATAAATATTGACTTCAAGCAACTATTCCTATTATTGATTACTTAAAATTTTTATGTAGTGAGTAAAGAAAGAAAGAGGATCGCTTTTGACAGAAAAGGTTAAACAGAAGAGCCACTAGTACATCATTCTGTTTCCACCAATCAATGTGGCTTATTTCATCATTTAGAAAAACAATACCAAACTAAAAAAACACTCACAACTGAAAAGAACCAACCACAAAGGAAAAAAGAAAAAAGAAATTCCAATCTTTATGAATTCTACACTATAACTATTGAATTTAAAAGAAACCCAGATGCAATGTGCCCAAGAATGAGAAGAAAACAATCCCAAATTTAGGCTCCAAAAGGCACCACATTGGAAATGAGAACATAAACTATAAGAAAAAGACACACGAACAAATGCCGGTTTCAGTTGCACAGAAGACATTCAAATTAGAAAAACAAATGTGCATAGGGTAGAGCAAAACTCTGAATGTTTATTGGGAGCAAAAGACACAAAAGTATGCAAACAAATCCAAGCCCATAGAAGTGTAGCATAGTAATGAAAATAACAGTACCTTGGCCAACAATTACAAGATTCTGTCCAAGCCAGGAAATTATACTGTTTCGAGTACAAGAAACAGCTGTGCACCGAGTAGATTCACTCGGGTTCTCTTGAAAGGAACTCTGGCGAGAATATATGCTGCTTGCCTAAGAATTAATGGGTAATTGGAAGTGAGATCATGGGTAATTTTCTAAAAAGGGCAGGAAAAAAAAAAAGGAAAACTGAAAATCACATGTAATCAAGAATATGGCATACCATGGTTCAGTCCAAGCCGGGAAATTATACGGGTTATCTGGTGATTTCCTACCTCCAAGGTTCAAGTAAAAGAAACAGCTGTGTACGGAGTAGATTCAGAAGGGAAAAAATCTCTGGTGAGAATATGCTGGTTCCTGCTCAGATTCTTGACCGTTACCTCGTCTCCTAAGTGTTCATGGGTAATTGACAGTGAGATTAAGGGTAATTTCTAAAGAGGGCAGCAAAAAGAAAACTGAAAATCACATGTAATCAAGAATATAGCTACATGCAAATTATTCAAAATAAATCCCTAAAAACAGTATCTTTCATGAATTGAACCATTAAAATCCTAATCTGATGCACAGCGGCATCAATTTCATCTCTCATCGCATTACCAAAGTATTTTTCCCTCATCGTTCAACCCAAAGAAATGGTCCAACAACTAAATACAGCAAGAAATCAAAACAAGAAGGAAAACCCACTAGGAATTTGTATTAATAACTGGAAAATTCATTACGAAAAGAGAAATAGAAAAAAGAGGTTTCTTTTTGCACTGACCTAAAATTCGAATTCAAAGCCGCCGCTTTGTTCCACTGCCATCATGATCGATCCTCAACATCGCTTCTTGTTGAAGCTTGCATCCAATCGAGAAAGGGTTTCCTCCTTGCTCAGTTTAGATTAGGGTGTTAGGGTTTGGATTCGGATTTGGGTTTGGAGAGAATGAGAGAGGGAAAGCGGGGGGGGGGGGGGGGGGGGGGGATGGGGTTTCTTCTCGTTTGTTGCTCTTTTTCATTCTCTCTGAGAGAGATATTTAAAGAGCAGTTTTTTTTTTTTTCTTCCATACGAAGAATTAACAACAGGCGTCAGCTCGTTTAAGTTTCTGGAAGAATCGGGTTCGGACGAGAGAGCGTATTTAATTTCAAAAACAACAGGCGAAGTTAACGGCTAATTTTGAGTCCCATTTTTGGGTAATTGGCATATACGCCCTCATTTCTTGTGCTAATTACATACTTCTAACTTTCTTCAGCATATTTCCATTTATGACCTCATTCTTTTAGATTATTTTTTAAATATCCGGTTCCTAAACAGTTAAACGAAAAACAAACTAGCGGACACATTGACAAATCATATCATAGTTAAATTATTTTTTCTAAATTTACAAGATAAAGGAAACTCTATTTTACTAGTATTAGTTCGATTTTATTAAACATTTATTTATTTATTATATTTTATTTAATTAACTGACAATTATTTTTTATTCAAGTGGGATTGAGATTGATAACTTAAATTGTTTTTCATGTTCCAAAATTAAGTGAATTACACGCAATTTATCATTTATTTAGCATTCATTGACTATTAATTAATAAAAGGCATATTTGTGAATATTTCAAAGCGAGTCATCATGAAGGGGTATATATGAGGTTAAATATGTTATTTCGTAGAAATATACGGTTAATATGTTAAAAATATTCTTTTTCTTTTAAAGCAAAGCCTAGCCATGTCTTGAATTGGAACCCAAATAAATGTCTTTATCACTAAGCCAATCTTGAACTGAGGAACTCCAAAATCTTATTACTCATGCGTGTATAACTAAACTCAGGACCTCTGTAACTGAATCCAGGTGTCAACGAGATTCATATTTTAACTTATTACCCTAGTAGTTCATCCTTTTGCAGTTAATGCATGTGAGAGAAAATTAAGATCGTCTAAGGTTTTAGCTTTTGGGTTGCGAAACGGCATAGATCATATGGAGCTGATCGTTTAAATATATTTTATATCATTAAATTCCAATAGAAAAAGAATTTCAACTACAACACCATCTAATAAAATAAATAAGAGAATTTGGTGAAAATTTAAATCTAGAAAAGTAGTTAAAAATGTCTGAAGAAATCTATACCAAGAATTTTGATTTTATTGCCGGGCCAATTGAATAAAATAGATATTTAATTAAATTTAACTAGTTGATGGGTTCTTTATTAATACAAAAAAAAAAAAAATTGAATAGATCCAATGACAATTCGATTGAGCAACTTCTTCAATCAAGGATGTTTTTGTCATCTTGAGTTCACTTACTTTGTCACCAAGCACCACATAAATCTTTATATTCTAATATGTTTTCGATTAAGCCACTTGACCTAGGTGCTTTGTCCCAAGGGACTGACCTCCTTATTTATCTCGAGGAATTTGTTACAAGCAATCTTAGGAGAATATATCAGTTATTTTCTTATGTCATAGAAGAATCATATTTTTTTTTCCCTTCTCTTTTGCATATTTTACTCTGTGATCTTACATTTTTACTATTATGAAGCAATATTCTCAAATCTATCATTTGCTATTCATAAGCACATGATAATAAATTTAAAGTAATTAAAAAAGTTTCCATGTAGATAATACAAAAAAAAAAAAAAAAACTCTAGAATCCGTCTTTGATTCACATGTTGTCAAATAAATTTGAAGAAATCTACAATATTTATCTCAAAACCAAACTGAATTAAGACTTATTTTCCACCAAACCAGTCAACGGGTTTGTAAATTGGTTTTTTTTGCTCTACAAGGGATATTCTATTCTTCGGTCACACAACAAGCTTCTATCTTATTTTTTAAAATAATTCCAAAAGTCGACTCAGGTCAAAAATAATTTAAAAAACCGACCTCTGACACACCAGTTGGTGCCACGTCAGTGATGACCGCCAGCGTGGCATTGGCGCTGGTGACGAACAATTTTTGATTCGTCCGGGGGTTGGCAACCCCGGGCGGACCTATATATATATTTTTTTACCTGTGTTCGGTCGACCGGGGTTGCCCACTCTAGTCGACTATAATTTTTTTTTTTTGAGTTTTGGACTTGGCCGGGGTTGCCAACACTAACCAAACTCAAACTAAAAAAATATACATAACGAACGTTGTTCATTCACTCTGCCATGCATGGCAAGTGAACGCATGGCTTGGCCGGGATTTCCATCCCCGGCCAAGCCCAAACTCAAAAAAATATATATATATAAGTCCAATCTTAAACACAGATCTCTTGCAACCTTACCAACTGTAACGGTCTCAGTTTTTAATTACTGAATTACCATAATCAAATCTATAATCTTATATGATCGTTTTCATAATCCATGATTTTTCGACAATATCTCCTCTATAATTAAGAGTTAATATATCAAAATTTCAACTAATACCTACTTACTTATCTATTCAAAACTTCAATCTCGATAGTACCCAATCTCAGTAACATTATTTCATTTAACTCGAGAGTACTCCTCTCGGTATCACAATTTTACATAATCAATTCTAATCCAATTCAAAGTGATACTAGCTAAGCCTTAGCAAACAAAATTTAGATTCTAAAATATCCAAATTTAATATTTCACCCCAAACATGCCAATGTTAAAATTTAAACAGGTCTCTCAAATGCCTTTTGTTTTTAATCTTTTATCAATGTTAGACACGTCTTAAAATGGCCGAATGGTGTTATATAAATCATGTTGCAAAAGGAAAGTGATAATTTAGTTAAAACGAATGCATGTTTATAATTTAAAAAAAAATATCAAAGTTGCAGTTAGACAAGAATCAACTCCCTTCTAACTCACCTTCATAGCAACAGCATAGCACATTGCCTCTTTGATGGGCTAGAAAGATCATCAACGCCAACTCCCGTACTAGAGAATTCAGGGCAGTCCATGATTCATCCCCATATTATCATAACTTAGGGATATGACTAATACCTATAATTACCTATAATTCAATAAAATAAAACCTTGGCCAGCTATCTCCACTTCCACAGCAATAATTAGCAAGGCAAAAATATGGACCAAACAGTTTCAGACACAATTAAGCTCTCGAATACTCTTGTTCTTAACAACAAGAGGTAAACTGGTACAAGTCTCTGCTCCAAGAGACAGACATTAGTTCAAACCTGTGCAATATAAACAAGCCTTGGTTTCCAGCCAAGGCAAACTTATTCAATGGACAAGAAACCCTCAAGATCAAACACAGGAAGAGGCCGACAAAATGACATCTTAACTAACTTCACGCGATCTCCTTTTCGTACACTTCGCTCGCGTATTTCCAGTTAATAACCTTCCATATGTTCTTCAGATAGTCTGGCCGCACATTTTTGTACTGCATCCATTCACAAGTAATATACAAGTTAGCTTACCATGTATGCAAGTTGAAAGGCACAAAAACAAAAAAGGCCCACCATTGCAGAACCATTACAATCATGCAATGTAACATGCCAACTGCCAAACAGAGATTAACGATGATAGATTCAAGCACCAAAGAGAGAGTAATTATCCAGGATATGGAAATAGTTACTTGCTCCCATTATATTCTTTAACTGAGAACAGTCCAATAAATACTAAAAGATCAAGCAGGCATAACTAATACACGTCAGCAATAAACTTGCAAATTTTTAACAAGTGTGCTACAACAGTTCCAATCATTCCCAGCTTGCGCCTAAATTGCAAGTCTGCATTCAGTGTTCTGTATTTATTGCTTGGTCAATCATAGTTACAAGTCTCAACTTCTATGTAAATTACCTACCGAAGTACCCTAGTTACACAGTAACTAACTACTCAGTGCATTCAAGCTCCCGTTACCATTTGTCTACTAGGTTAATTTTTTTAGATACGCTTCTAGAACAGTTCCCATGGCCATGACTTACTCCATATGCTCCAGTTAGTACAAGTGCAAATTTACATCTTCAGTTGGTCTTTCCACAGTTCTAGAAATGAGGAAACATTTGGGAGAGTCAAATCACATGTGAAGTTTTTCAACCAGTAAAAAGTCATTCAAGTTTTTCGAGGGCCCACGTCAACATTTGATTCACTAAGGTGAGTCTTGTACAAACTGCCAATATGGCGAAAGAATAAAGAGTGGAGGAAGGAGGGGAAGATAGGGAATGAAATATGATTCACTTATTTTTTTGGAACATAGAAAATGAAACTACCATGTTTATCCATCACTATGCTATTTCATTAAGAATGTAGCTATGTTACTTGCGCAGATCTAACACTGATGTGGATCAAAATGTATTATGCTCGTTTAAATAGCATCAAAATTTATTAAGCCGGTTTTTATGTTATAAATGAATATTACAGACTAACTAATCTTTGATTTAATGCAAAATTCATCACTTACTAAATTTTCATTAAATGACGGTCGCCAAAAGGATATATTCATGAATTAACTAAAAACACAAGGTTGTGCATGGTACTATGACAAAGACAAAGGTCAAATATTTAAGTTTAGAACGGGCGAGGGGGTTCTCCTTCTCTTTGTTTAGTTAGTTTATTTCAGCATATTTTTTAGTTTTACTAAAATTTTGAGTATTTGTGTACTTCATATCAATCTTATTATCTAACACAGAACCAGAGAAGGGAAAACTCCCAGACAGTTACCTGTTTTGCATTGTAGAATGTTTAAAGTTCTCCGCTAGGAGTAATTTGTTTAGTAAATCCCTGAAAATAATCCCATATGGACTCCTATTCTTCTTTTGACTTTACACGAAGGGCGGGATCCTTTTTGTTACCTCTCTGCTCCAGATCTTAGTAAACTATATACTTATAGTCTTATCAAAATATATAGTTTTTTATTGTGCCCCAACCCCCCAACCCCCCGGATGAATCTACTTGAGCTCATAAATGCTTCATCAAAATACTTCAAAACGCATGAGAAAGGAGGACACACGAACATAATGCATTCCGGTTGAACCAGAAAGAAGGGTCAGGAAAACATGTGGCGACTATGGGTACAAAACACATATACCAAATTATATTTTGTCATACATATAAACATCTCAATAATGGTATTGGTAAGATATAGACATACAGGACAGCAATTCACACTCTTATACTCTATCAGCATGAACAGTTTTATGTAATCACTTGAAAAAGTCCATGCCATATAGAAAAAGAAATGGAAACTAGTTAGAATTTAAACGATAAAATTTTTGAAAACTTCCGCGGATTTTAGGTGATAAAATCAATGCAAAGCCACAATACCTACCTGCAGATAGTATGCATGCTCCCAGACGTCTATCCCAAGCAAAGGAACTAAATTTGCTCCTTTAGTTACCAGTGGATCCTGCAGGAGAAATCATTATTATTAGCATATCAGTAACATTTATGCCGGGGATAAATTACTTGGAAATGAAAAGTCAACAAATAACAAAAATGGAGTAAGCAACAGAAGAGGCTGCAAAAGGAACAGCGTTAGAACTGATAAACAACCAACAGATGATGCCCTGTCATTTGAAACATTATTTCAATAAAAACAAACAGCTCAAAAGCCAATAGGGAAAGACACACATAAAATACCACAGAATTCAATTTACAGTAAGTCGGTACGATGACAGAAGCAGGAACGAAAAATTATTCTAGAATATATATACACGTATTAGAGTAGAGTTACAGAAAAGAATCCGCGGAAATTTTAGCTTTTAATCACAAGGGATTGAAGCAAATTTTCCCTTTTGTGCTTGAACCCTATTTCAACAGTCCCCTTTTTTTTACGTCACCCCAACATTTTTCCTTCTACAACAAAAAAAAAGGGATATTTTCTAGTCTTAGAAGTTCTAACAAGTTCCACAGACATATTTCAACAGCAAAAGAACCAAAATCTGTGACCATTTAATAGAAATGAACGAGTCAACAAATAACAAGTTGGAGTAATTGACAGAAAAGGCTGCAAACGGGGCAAGATCCACACAGCGTAAAATACCACAGAACTCAACTTACAGGTTGTCGGTGATAGTGAGAAAAGCAGAAATGAAAAAATACTCTAGAATATACAGGTATTATGACTGGGAGTAGAAAAAAGATAAGATCACGTAGAAATTTTAGTTTTAAATCACAAGGGATCAAAGCTGACTTTTCTGTGCTTGCACCTGAATAAACATCCCATCGTTTTTCCTTCTTCTGTGGAAAAGCAGGGTATTTTCTAATCTTAGAAGCTCTAACAAATTCAACTGTAACATATTTCAATGAGCAAAAAGACCAAAAATCCGTGACCATTGCTTTATAGGCTCTTCAATTAGTATTGTTCAGATATATATTACAGGCTTTACCTGATTTGCAGTGGTTTTAACATTGACTTTCTTCATCTCCTTATCCAGAGCCAGCCACTGTTGACATAACAGCATAAGAACACAGTGCGAAAAGATATGTCTTTCATCGACTGGAGAGAAGCACCCTCATGTGAGCTTAAACTGATAAAAGTATCCACTAGCTAGCTCAAGTAAACTCACCACCCAACCGGAACCCTGTAAAGCAGCTCCTTCTGCATTGATTTTTTGCATTAGAGCATCCAATGAACCAAAATCTGTGTCAATTGCCCAACCAAGCGCACCATGAGGAGGTTCACCACCTCCCTCCTGTCAACAACAAAGAAGCACTACTTGTCAGACAATTGAGAAAGCTACCAAATTTAAAGGATGACAGAAACTGTATTAAGTATTGTCACTTACACTAACAGGCTTGAGATTTTTCCAGAATACAGAGTGATTGATGTGACCTGCAAGCAGGTATCAAGGTAAGCTTATAGCAATAGAAAAACAGCAAGCAGTGAGCCAGATACAACACAAAATGTTTCGATACAAAGACGACATAGACTGATGAAAATCAGAACATAGAATGATGACATCAAATCAAGAAACGTAGCAGAGGATTCTGAGAAGTACAGGTACTATATAGTATAGCTATTTCAGTACACAATAATTTTCAAACTTTAAATTGGGTAAAATAAAATTCACGTGCACATGAGTGTCGATTTCCAAAAGAGTCACTGTGTCTGACACAACAATTCACTGAAGTCCTGATCCATAAGGCACAACCATGTCTATTCACTTGTGGCATTACATGTATTTAAGCGAGAAATTTATATCGATTTGAGCTCGTGTTCTATATGAAAGAACCTTGAAAGTATAAACAGGGAACAGAAATAAGTAAATTAATGATATGATCTAGAAATGATAGCAAACTATTTCTTATGAGTTTATTTCCACAGAGTTAACTACAACCTTACTAACAGTTTGATGTTAGATTACTAAAAGAAGGTGGACGATGATCAGAGAGTTAAATGCCAAGTCAGGCAGACAAATGCAGTATGATCCTTACTTTTACCATGATCGTAAGCTAACAACAATTCTCGCATCCTCAATCTAGACGGCTGCTAACTCCTCTCCTTATTTAAAGGGAAAAAAAACTATAGACAATTAAGAGCCCTTTCTCTCATTTTCTTCTCTCCTTCCACCTATGCTTTTCACCCACTTATCACTATAAGGGCCTGTTTGCTTGCAAGGATTGGCCAAATTGTGAATTGGGAGTGAACCCCAATTCTCGAGGAATTCCGAATTTGATCTTTGGGTTGTTTGGTTGCAAGGAAATAAGGGCGGAGCCCACACGAACAGGTATTTCCGAATTTGGCTGGCCAACTCAATGAAGTAAGCAATTCCCCTCAAAAAGCTTAGATTTGGAGGGGAAAAAAGAAAGATATTTTAATTAAAAAAGACAGGAGAAAAATAGAGAAAGGTTTAATATAAAAAAGAGACGACGTCTACACCCAATTTTCTGCCCCTCACTGCCAACTAAACATAATGGTTGGAAAATCAATTCTCTCTTGTGTATGGGTCCCACATGCCACCTAGGATTCCATGTTTGAGCGCGGCCCCATTACTTTTTTCTTTAACTTTTCTTCCATCCAAACATGCCCTAAGCCTCCCTCTCTCCCTGCTAAAAAGAATCTTTATGCACCATCTTTAATCCTCTAATTAGAACTGTAGCTTTTTATCCCAATCAACAAGTCATTTTACTGAATTCAGTTCAAACCTATCTTCTGCTGAATTTCAGTCACATGATGACTAAGATCATCATCTGTACTTCTTGTGCTTGAATTCAGCAGAACTACTCCTACGATCTGAATTCGATGAAGTGCCTGTTTAGTTGGAAGGAAAGTCAGAGTAAGAGAGTAGTGAAGCCCAGACACAAGGATAGAACTTTAGGTGGTGTATGGGGCCCGCATATGAGAGAATTGGCTCTCCAACGATTCTGTTTGGTTGGCAGTCAGAAAGAGGTGAAGAAATGTGGGTGTGGGCCTCATTTTTTTATATTTATTCTCTCTCACTTCTTCTCCTCCTCCTCCCCACTCTCATATTTCCTCTCCAAATCCGGGACTTCTGAGGGGATTTGATTTTCTCGTTTAATTAAGTTAGTTCGTCAAATTCGGAAACAAAGTTCACAACGGTTTGACCCATATTTTCTTGCAAGAAATTACTTGTGAATTAGGAACCAATTCCCAATTTGCCAAACTCTTGAGAATCAAATAGGCCTGTATAGTTAAGCAAAGACACTCATCTTCTAACACCACCAAAAGGTTGTGTTTGGCAACAAGAGTTAGCTAAAGAATCAGCTTGACTCGAACTAATTCCTGCCAAACAGCCAAAAATTACCAAAAGTTAGATGGTAATGATGGTTTTGGAATTACATCAAAAACAACTCAAAATTCTCCCTAACTTTAGAGTTACCAATTCCAACAAAACCTTCGATTAGCCTTTCTCTCTTGTTCTCTCTATCTCAATTCCTAACTCTGCCAATTCTAGCTCTAACCAACACAACCTAATTCCTAATTCTCCTACCATTCATCTCTCAAAAATCATAACTCTAATTCCCAACTCTCCATTGCCAAATGCAGCCTAAGTCACTGTTTACTTAGGCAGACAGCTAGCAAAATTTCTACATCGTGAATTTGGTTTTCAAAAAACAGCACAAAGATTCGTGGAAACACTTCGCATACGTTCAGAAAGTATTATAAAAACAATGTCTAAAATAATGATGAAACTAGCCCAACAGAGAACCTGCATCTGGATCTTAAAAGTTTCATGGTTCATCTCTTCTAATTCGGGTACTCTCAACATTAAACAGAGGGAATTTCGAAATCATCATGATTAGTATAGGAAAAACGAATCAAGAAACTCAAAGAGAAAAAAAAACCCTAACCTCCGCCGTTGAACTTGATGGCGCTCTGGAGGTGGACGACCTTGGAGGCGTCGCCCTTGGCCATGGCCTCATCGAGCTGCTCCAGGGCCTTGTTGTAGTTGGTGATGTAGGTCTGGTGATGCTTCTGGTGGTGGATCTTCATGATCTCGCCGCTGATGGCGGGCTCCAGCGCCCCGTAATCGTAGGGGAGATCGGGAAGCGAGAAAGTCTGGAGGCTCCGAGCCTGGCGAAACCCTAACCCCGCTAGGGTTTTCTTGGAGCTGAGGGTTCTGAGAGCCATGGCGATAGGTGGTGACGATGATGCTGCTGCTGCTAGGTGTTGGAGTAAGAGTGAGTAGAGGGTATATATATATCTATGATTGTGTAACATAAATTCTCAGTCCAATTGATCATGATCTAGACATAATATTTTACACTTAAACTAGTTAACTCATTATTTTAATAGTTCATTTTGCGCTACCGTGGCGAATGAACAAAACATATTCAAAATATTTAATTATTATTTTTAGTTATTAAATAATGTAGACCAACTTCAATATTTAAATGTGGTGGATTTAGTTTGAGAAAGATTCAAATCGGAATCTTTTCGTATGTACCCAAGTATATCCCTGCATTATATATATAAGGGTTATTGTATCTCAGCTGTCAGCTGAGAGAGTTTCTCAGCCGGCATGACGTGGTTTCATATTAACCGCAGAGAAGTCAAAATTTTAGGGGATAAAAAGAGACCTTCAACCACTTTTCGTTGCCCAATGACTGAAGTACCCCCAGTTTCACTTTTAACCTGCTACAACTGTTCCTCCACTAAAAAAAATTACAGATTGAAAAATTTTGAGTTTTTTCAAACAAAAAAATTACAGATCATGATAACTAAATTTTAGAAAAATAATTTATTTTAAAAGAATGTAACCATGGTTGCACTTATGTTCAAGTTTTTTTTGAATAGATGTTTTAATCACAATAAAAATCTATTACCGCGACTTGAAACTGGTTTTTTTTTTTTTTTGTTTTCTTAAACTGCAATCGAAGTCCCAGTTTCTAAAAAGAAAAATTTTGGATTTAATACTTTAATATTATTTTCACTTTTTAGATTTATTTTTGTTTTACATTGCGACCTTTGGTCGTAGTGTTGTAGCCTTTTTTTTTATTTTTTCGATCAGGGTCGCAGTATTTTTTCAACCTTTCTAAGCTAAATAGGATACTGCGACCGTGGTCGCAGTCTTATGAAATAAGAGTCACAGTCAATGGAAGCAGTGACAATAATCTCGTAAGTTAATTAATTAAGATGATTAGAAGATTGCGACTTCGGTAGCAGTCTTATGTAACAGCAGTCTCTTTGAGAATGTTTTGTTTAATAACAATGCGACATTGGTCATAGTATTTTTTTATTAAGTAATCTAAATAGGATACTGCGAACATGGTCGCATTCTTATGAAACAAGAGTCTTATGAAATAAGAGTCGCAGTCAATGGAAGCAGTGACAATAATCTTGTAAGTTAATCAATTAAGATGATTAGAAGATTGTCACTTCGGTCGCAGTCTTATGTAACAGCAGTCTCTTTGAGAATGTTTTGTTTGATAACAATGCGACCTTGGTCATAGTATTTTTTTATTAAGTAATCTAAATAGGATACTGCGACCATGATCGCATTCTTATGAAACAAGAGACAGTCAATTGAAGCAGTGAACAATGTCTCGAAAATTAAGTAATTAAGATGATTAGAAGACTGCAACTGAAGACTGCGACATTGGTTGCAGTCTTATATAATAGCAGTCTTTTTAAACTTATTTTTCATTTTTCCGACTAAGGTCACAATCTTTTTATTAATAAATTTAAATTGGACTGCGACTTTGGTCAATGTCTTGTAAAACAAATAGTTTGAAGATGAAATTTCATACGGCCTTACTTTGGAAGAAGAAGAAGAGAAAATTACGATGAAAATATTGAAGCTCACATCCCGAGAGAACATAAACTTGTCAAAATAGTTGTTGGAGATCTAGGTCTGCGACTAAAAATTAATATCTGATCCCGCTCTCGCTTTTTTAGAACGATATTCTTTATAAGTCAAAAATTTAGATCTGGCAGCGTGAGAAGATACAGAGAGAGAGGAGAAAAAATAATAATAAAGAATATAAACTAATACATCATCCCAAGAAAAAGACAAACGATAGGGACTTTTAGTAATTTTAATTATTTTTAAAAGCGAAACGTCATTTTAGACTGTCGAATTATGTGGCTCATAATGTGCCACGTCACCGCAGGCTGAGAGAGTCTCTCAGCCGTCGGCTGATATACATATTTTTGATATATACACACACACTTTGGAAAGATTCGAGACCGTATCCTTCTCACTAAAATACAATATTCAAATGCAAGATCTATTTCGTTGAAGTTGATTTACACTATTTAAAGTAACTAAATTTACACTATTTCAAGTAACTAAATTAACACTTGGAGGTAAAACCGAACGACGAAGATGAGAGAGGGGAAGGAAGAGAGGAAAGGGGAAGAGAGGAGAGGGGAGGGTCGCTGGGAGAGGGCTATTGGAAGAGGGGAGAGGATGGCTCTCCCGACTCTCTCTCTCTGGCTCTCTCTTTTTAGGGGACAGACGGATGAACAAAGTCGAAAGAAGGGGTTACGAGAAAAACATTGCTTCGTTCGGTTTAACTAAAAATAAAAAATATGTATATTGACAACTTTTTATCCACCCATCAATTATGCGTAAAAGAAATGTTCTCAGCCTCCTCTTCTAGAAAACACTGTTGCTGGTTGCCTTCCCAGTTTGACATCTCTGATCTGCATGAAGTCCACTCCCCCATCCATTTGGACCAAGATCCAGATTTTTATCGGCGGCGGAACAGAACATTCTTTGTTCCTTACCAGACTTAATCGGCCAGGCCTGGCTCCAACCATTGAGAATCTTCTTTAAGGGCACCTTATCGGTCACAATTGCTATTTTGCTTCACATCCCCGTCAACTACTTGCTAGTGCCATTACATGGGGCCTTGGGGTGAGAGGGGTGGCTCTTGCTTCATCTTGGAACACTATCAACATCAATTTGTGCTTGTTGGCTTGCCTCCTGTTTTCTAGCAACAACCTGGGCTGGGACCTCACTAGCATGCCTCCAGTCTGCCTCGAACGGTGGTGGTACGAGGTGATGCTGACCCTGTGTGGCCTACTGCCGGGTCCTCGGTCCACCGTGGCCGCCACCGGCGTTCTGATTCAGACCACGGGCCCACTCTGCGTGGTACCGTATTCACTGAGCATGGGCCTGGCAACCTGCGCAGGGCCTGAGCTTGGTGCCCCTCAGCCGGGCAGGGCCCAGCGTGCAGCAAATGATGGGCTTGCCGTTGCTGCAGCCTGTGGGTTCTCGGCCTCTCTGTTCACACTAGCGGTCAGAAGAGTCCGGCGTAAGACGTTAACATGTGATACAAAAAGTAACAGACAATTTGTAGGCCTGTAGATCAGATTCGGATCCGTGTATCACTTCAGTTGAGAAACAAAATGCATAATAGTGAAAGACCCCTAAAAACTTGGCATTGAGAAGAGTATTTTTGCGGATTTCATTTTTCCAGTGTTATAACAGCGATATAAACCTGAACAGCGATCAATACACTTGCTAATCACATTATCAAATCCACCAATTTAAATTGGAAACAACATGTATAATTTTGATACTATGAATTGGGGTATGAAAAGATACAGTGTGGTTGCCGTTGCCTCAAACAAATGGGCCGTTTCCATACAGTTGCCTTCAGTTTGAGAGCGTGAACCTGCTGAAACTCGATTTCTGGTTTTTGTAATGAACAGTTAAGATTTCATGCATTCAGATCTTTGTTGGAGTTCCATGCAGGGGCTTGTACAGCGACACTATCTGCAGCTACAGTTGCACCATCTTCCGCACTGACTAGTGGATCGGATTCGCTTTCCTTTACCTGATACAGTCAGGAGAAATGGTAAAATGCAAGAGAAGATAACACACAATTTCTCGTGTAATATCATTTTTCTGAAAAATTCAAATATACAAAAGCTTAGTAAATGAGGTCATTTGAGATTACTGATGTGATTTAAGCTTCCAATTAAATGAGCAGCCTTACGTAGAAGGTAATTTCAATAAGAAAAAAAAAATGAACTGATCATTCAAATGAAGTCCAACAGACTCTGGAAGTGAGCACGCATAACTAGAATGCATGTGAACTAAGCCAATTAAATGAATCTCGTGTTCTTCCTCCTTGACTAGACTCAACATAGTTCATAGGAATCTTGCAACTAGACCGCGAGTTGACATGCCATCAATCCAAGGTCAGCAACCTCGAGATTTGACTTTCCAGGCAAATCAAGAGGTCGGAGGAGCTAGTCCAGCAGGTGGAGGAACTATCCGAGGATGTGAAGTGCCTGCAAAGGAGAAGCTCGAGCTGACTGAGGGCCCTGACTAGGCTGGAGGAGTTGAAGAAGGCGAAAGAAGACGTCTCCTTGTGCGAGGCTATCGGCGAGAAGACAACAGAAATCAACTGGCTCCGATCGCAGCTCGAACATGACTTTTGTCCTTTCTGTTAAACGCGATCTCGCGTTTTCTCTGAACGCAGATTTCATCCTCGCGTCTGGGCAATTGCCAGACGCGGGTTTTCAATTTATGAGACGCGGGTCTTTTTTTTTTTAAGAGACGCAGCTCTCATTTAATGGGGATGGCAAACTTGTAATAATCAACAACCCCTTTATATTTATACACACTCCTTTCTTTCTCTCTTTTATGAAAACTTTAAGGATAAAAAAAATTGAAACACGATCCTTTAACTACTTTGGTAAGAATTTGTAATGGATAAATTGTAAGAAATCAAAATTTTCCCTTTTAAGAATTTCTTTTTGTTTTAAATTATTATCTTTACTTGCAGGGACAATTTTTTACTTGCATGAAAACTATCAATTGCATGAAACAGACAAGTAATTATATTGCATGAAATAATTCTCTAAATTTAATTGCATGAATTATCAAAAATCTTTCTTCTAGACTGTAGGAAATCTAACTGGATTAAAATATGCAACAAATATAAATCTTTAAAAACTAATAAACTACTTGCCCTAAACATGCAACTAAAAAAAAGAATTAAAAGAAAATAAAAGGCTGGCCTGAAGTGACATAGTCGTACAGACGCACAGCCTTAAAAAACAGATGGCCGATCTATCGTCCGGACCTTAAGAAATGACCTCTCCTAGCGGTAAAAACTCCCCCGGTAGTACACTAGCATCCAACTCATGACGATGAGTCAGGCCTTTGCTCAGACGGAGATTCGTTGCACGTAAGTGAAAAAACATCATTGAGAAAGCACCAAAATCCGATCACAAGAACACAGTTTTTTCAGCAGAATATATGTAAGAAATTTATGGGAGAAAAAGAGCAGATCGATTTCTGTTTCATGTAAAAGATACGTACAGAGATAGGATATTTATAACCCTCTGCAGATCTTTCAGTTTGTAACAGCACAGGAGAATTTGTGATAATGCGCGAGTGGTTGCAACGTGCAGATCTGATTCTCTTGAATGGGTCCAACTCTACCCGAAAAATCTCAACAGAATTTTAAATAAAAATAAAAAATAAAAAGCTAAAAAAAATGTAGCAGGTCTAACAAGCCCCTGAATCGAACTGCATTCGTGTCCGCGGGTCGTGAGCGCGCGCCACCCGAACCCGACCCGGCACGGTTTGGTTCGGCGTGCGCGCGCGTGTATGGATATGGCCCATGGCCCAACACTCATAACAATAGGCATGAGAGGAGTTGATATATATACTACGCAACTTACCATCTACTATCCAATGTGGGACTAAACTCAAAAGCAAATAAGAGAGAAACTAAAGTTTTCCCTCCTAACTCAAAACATGTCCAACAAAAAGTGCTCATTGCAATCGACCTAATCACACTATTGACCAATGTTAGGAGTTGTATAACAAAGCTTTCTGTCCTCTTCGAGCTGGTTATTTGTCTGATACTGCTAGATCATCTACTGCACATGACTCTAATACTCTTTCGTTGATGAATCTGTGATTATCAGAATCTGAGTATGATTCTCTGATTCAAAAGATGCATTCAATCTCTATTTTAAACAATGTTCCTCGACAAATCTAGGTATTTCTTGTTTAGCGAGTTCATCACCTTCATCTTGCATCATTATTTTGGTGCGTCAACCCACGTAACTGATAAATTTACAATATTTCATTTTTCAAATATCTTCTGCCTCTTTTATAGTTTTTGCTGATGGTACTTCCAAACATAATACTGGCATTATCAATTTTCCTTCTTATTTTGCACTCACTGATGTTAATTATATTCCACATATTCATTTTAATCTTGTATCTGTGAGTCGATTGATCAAAACTATTCAGTGTCCTATAATTTTTTTTCCATCATGTACTTTTCAAGATCTTCAGACGAAAAAAGTGATTGGTGGGGGTATAAGTAATATGGTCATTATTATTATTTTTAATGTGGTGATCTAACCTAAAGTGGACACCTCAGCTCTAACATGTGATCAATCTGCGATCCAGTGACACTTATGTTTAGGTCATGCAACTTTAAAGTTTATTAAATAGTTATTTTTTTTAATTAAGGTTGTCTCTAAATTATAGTGTGAGTCATGTCAGTTTGAAAAATATCATAAAATTTTTTTTCATCTAGAATAACTAATCGATGTAGTTCTCTATTTGAAGTTGTTCATACTGATATTTGGGGTTCTACTCGAGTAAAAAAAAGTCTAGATTTTCTTGTTTTGTAACTTTTATTGATAATGTATAACTAGGTTATTTTTAATGAAAGATCGCTCTAAAATTATCTTTATTTTTTAAAGATTTTATAAAAAAATTAGTACTCAATTTAATTGTTCACTTAATCTTTAATGATCTGATAATGTTTTGAAAGATGTGCAACATGCTTTTTAAGATTATTGTGTTTTTCATGATATAATTCATCAAACTTTGTGCGCTCAGACACCTCAAAGAATGCGTTGTTGAAAAAACAATTGTCATTTACTTGATATTGCTCCAACACTAATGGTTCATATGTATGTTTTCAAGTGTTTTTGGGCTGACGCATGTCTTATTGTTTGTCACTTAATTAATAACCTTCACTCCAAGTTTATCAATGACAAAAGAAGAATATCACTAATCCTGACAGCTTACCCCCCTCATCAATCAAATGCTTCACTGAAGTGTCTGAGCTTCCCGTAGCTCTTCGGGAAGATACTAGTTAATGTACTTACCATCATATAGCTAAAGTGTTATCTTTCTCATTTATCTCTTACATATTTTAGTTTTGCAATCACATTATCTTCTTTATCTCTCCCAAAATTTTATCGTGATGCTATGTTGGATCCTGGATGAAAAAAGTGCTATGAATGAAAAAAGGACTGCTGATGAGGACATCACGCAGTTCTTTATCTTGTCATGCCTTAGCTTATTCAGGAGATTTAGTATTTTGTTTCAGCTTTATTTGAGTAGGTGTTTTAGCTTTATTTGTGTTCCTTTGTGGGCGTTTAGTACCACATCGGTTATTTCCCAGTAGTCCTCTTTTATAAAGCCTATATAAGGCCCCTTAAACTATTGTATTGGAATTAATGATTGAATGATTAAAACTTTTCCTCAAATTATCTTGTTAAATTCTTGAGTTCAGCTGCTCTCGAGTTTTGGGTGAGAAGCCCGTGTAAGGGGTGGAAACCCAAATCTTATCCTATTCTCAATTTAAATTTTGGTTACGATTTGAAGGTGATTGCGATCCAGGTGGTTTTACATCATTTTGGTATCAGAGCCCTGGTTTTCAATCCCCTTCAAATATTGTCTTTTCTAAATTATTTTCTTCC
This sequence comes from Agave tequilana, assembly GCA_038442645.1. Taxonomy (NCBI): domain Eukaryota; kingdom Viridiplantae; phylum Streptophyta; class Magnoliopsida; order Asparagales; family Asparagaceae; genus Agave; species Agave tequilana. The sequence goes on from JAVJIF010007738.1 coordinate 181,459, forward strand.
AGTCTCCAAACCCTAGATCTACATCAGCTCCAGATTTAGATCCATATAAGAATAAAAAAAATAAAAAAAATTCACTGTTTCAAAAAAAAATACAATGAGATTCCGTCGGAAAAAACTGCTGAAAATTCCCAAACAATTCCCTTCGAAAATCCTAGCTAATTCCAAATTCCCACTGTTCACTATCGTCTTCAAGTCACCCATCCACCAAATTCCGCCGCCGACAGCCCTCGCCTTTCTCATTCCACCTCGCCGACGACAACAGCGGAGCCCTACCGCTGCCCCTCCATCAGATCCTCCGCCATCAAGTCCACCTCGCCGACGACAACAGCGGAGCCCCACCGCTGCCCCTCCATCAGATCCTCCGCCATCAAGTCCCCCGGTACACCTTCAACAACATCCTCCCGCCCTCTACGGCACCGCTGCGACACCAGACGACGTCGACAGAGTTCCCGTCCTCTCAGGCCTCAGTTGACCTCATCGCTGCCACCTCCGACCTCGGCTCCTTCCTCGTCTTGTCAGCAACCAGATCCAGACAACGAAGATCACCCGAAGCTTTCCACCACCCGTCGAAACAGCCGCCATCGCCTGTCGCCTCCAACGTCATATCCGGGCACCAACGCCTGTTCTTCTCCGGCGCCTCCGACTGAAGCACGACGCCGGTCACTGTCGCCGTGCATAGGGCCAAGCCCTAAGGGCAGATCGAAGGAGGTGAACGGGCTCGCCGGCGCTCCCCGGTCCTCGTCTTCATCCTCATCTATGCCCAACAGCATCAGCGCCGACGATCTTTGACGCCGTCGTCATCATCTTCGTCCTTGCCTCCGCTCGACGAAGCCGTCGTCGCCGACGATCGCCATCGCCGCCCCCTCTTCTTTCCTGCCCTCGCCGACGGCCATCCACGATTCGCCGCCAATTCGTCCTTGTCGTCGGAGATCCTCGCCAGCAATAGCTCCAGACCGCCGACGTCGCATCGCCGCCGCCGCCTTCGTCGCCCGTTCCCTGCCCTAGCTGCGAGAGCGACTGAAGAAGTTGGGTGTCGGGTGAGGGCTTCATCAACGCCCGCTTAATACAACCCATTTGGATTTGGGTGTGAACGACGGGTCTGACTCCAAACCCGATCGGGTTTTAAGAGGGATAAGTAAAACAGGTCGGGTCCCAGTGAAACTAAACCCGTTCACCCGCAACCCGGTGCAACAGTGATTCACTGACGTCATCACCGAGTTATCCCACTGAGTTAACTCAGTTCAGTGTATTCAACTCAGTCCAGACCGTTCCTGACTCAGTCCAGAATCGCAGCATCACTTCAGACGGCCGTTCAGGCTCGTTTCAAGTCCAAATTGAGCCGTTTTCGAGGCAGTGGATTCGTGACAACCAGTACTACGCTCCTACAGCAGTCACAATCTGGTTCAAGCTCCGATCGTCTTCCAGATTCAGCTCAGTAGATCAGGGCACCACAGTCAGAGCTTGTTTCTGCCCCGATTCGAGCCCGAGTTGCGCCATTCTCGAGGCATCCAGCTTCCACTTCTTATTACTGCTGTCCAAGAATCTTGTGGGCGATCTCAACTCATCAGTGTGAGTATTTCTCTGAGGAATCTTCGAGAATTTTGCGTTTGGGTGTGAACGACTCCACCTCAGGTGATATCACAACTTGACCTATTCGTTAACTGTTAGATTATTTGCAACTACTATATGGATTGCTATAATTTGTTGATTGAAATGCTATTTGCTTCGATCTAGTGGTTGCATCTTTACATCATTTTAAGAATGCATTTTTATTTACATTTTAGGCTTAAACTTTAGGGTATTTTTTTGTTTAGTGCATACATTTAGTTTAATTGACTTTTTGGGCTCTCCACTGCATCTGCTTGCTTGCTTGAGTCATCATGACTAATCAGCATTATAGGGACTCCCACTTAGACCAGCTACACAATCTCCATCAGGGTCATATGTCCGTTCATGAGTACATTACCATATTTAAGGACTTAACCCACCGTAGTGAAGTGAGAGAGCACCCTTCTGAGACTCTAACTAGGTTTATTTGGGGTTTACAGCCTAAAATAAAACGTGCTATGATTACTGGCCCCTATGACTTAGACACTGTTGAAGATGCCTTTGATGTTGCATTGAAATTGGACTTGACTTTCAAAACGCTAGTCAATGCCAAGGTAAGATGTTCTAAATGTAAGGGCTATGGACATTATAATTATCAGTGCCCCTCGGAGAGTCAACATGTTGGAACTGTGCCCACTGATGAAGTTGACGACTCGAAGGCTGTTGAGGATGTCCAAGTTTCTTCTAAAACTGTTAACATAATTGAAGACATAGCAGTTGATTCTGTCACACAGATTATTGATGAAATTCAGATGTCTTCTGATAGTGCCAATGATGACGTGGACAAGACAGTTGAGCCTAATATACCCACTGTGCCTAATCAACCATTCGAGTTTCCTTGTGTTGAACCTAGTTTTATGGTTATTCCTATCAATTCATCTTTTAGGGAGTCACCTGAATTTATTACCAAGGTCCAGCAAATGGTTTCTAATACTTCTTTTTTGGGTTGTTTAGAGTTTGTGCCCGAGTCCCGTGTACCTCCATTGTTAGATGTGTGTTTTTCTAGGCATATTATATCTCTCGTTCTCCCATCGTTAGGAGTTATGCTTAGAATACCTACTGCTTTGCATCTGCCTGTTGCACATATTAATGATATCACTAGGCTGATAGCAATTTGCAATAACACCTACAAATTTGCTGCATACCCATATAGTATTTTGCAGGAATTTACAGTTGATGATAGGGTGATGGTTACGAGTCACTCTGAGGCCACGAGAAAGTTGCATGCTTGGCGTAAAGATTTCGAAATGGCTCTTAAGAGGATTGCGTACATTGCTTACGAGTTGGATAGCCCGTGGGATCCTGGTATCAGCTCCGCTTTCAGCCAGGACGATGCACCTCACTCTACTCTCTGTTCCTTAATCGTGCTGCTATCTTCCACCACCGATTTGTCAGAGAGACCAGCTCCTCCTCCGCCACCATGGTCTCGACATGATGTACTCATGCTGCTGCTACGACCACCACCTTGGCCCGATTGAGATGCTTCGTGAGGATAGTCCTCACTCGACAGGGTCGAGTTTCTCCCACCCCGAGGGAATTGATGAGGACATCACGCAGTTCTTTATCTTGTCATGCCTTAACTTATTCAGGAGATTTAGTATTTTGTTTCAGCTTTATTTGAGTAGGTGTTTTAGCTTTATTTGTGTTCCTTTGTGGGCGTTTAGTACCACATCGGTTATTTCCCAGTAGTCCTCTTTTGGAACTGTGGACAAGACAGTTGGAACTGTGCCCACTGATGAAGTTGACGACTCGAAGGCTGTTGAGGATGTCCAAGTTTCTTCTAAAACTGTTAACATAATTGAAGACATAGCAGTTGATTCTGTCACACAGATTATTGATGAAATTCAGATGTCTTCTGATAGTGCCAATGATGACGTGGACAAGACAGTTGAGCCTAATATACCCACTGTGCCTAATCAACCATTCGAGTTTCCTTGTGTTGAACCTAGTTTTATGGTTATTCCTATCAATTCATCTTTTAGGGAGTCACCTGAATTTATTACCAAGGTCCAGCAAATGGTTTCTAATACTTCTTTTTTGGGTTGTTTAGAGTTTGTGCCCGAGTCCCGTGTACCTCCATTGTTAGATGTGTGTTTTTCTAGGCATATTATATCTCTCGTTCTCCCATCGTTAGGAGTTATGCTTAGAATACCTACTGCTTTGCATCTGCCTGTTGCACATATTAATGATATCACTAGGCTGATAGCAATTTGCAATAACACCTACAAATTTGCTGCATACCCATATAGTATTTTGCAGGAATTTACAGTTGATGATAGGGTGATGGTTACGAGTCACTCTGAGGCCACGAGAAAGTTGCATGCTTGGCGTAAAGATTTCGAAATGGCTCTTAAGAGGATTGCGTACATTGCTTACGAGTTGGATAGCCCGTGGGATCCTGGTATCAGCTCCGCTTTCAGCCAGGACGATGCACCTCACTCTACTCTCTGTTCCTTAATCGTGCTGCTATCTTCCACCACCGATTTGTCAGAGAGACCAGCTCCTCCTCCGCCACCATGGTCTCGACATGATGTACTCATGCTGCTGCTACGACCACCACCTTGGCCCGATTGAGATGCTTCGTGAGGATAGTCCCCACTCGACAGGGTCGAGTTTCTCCCACCCCGAGGGAATTGATGAGGACATCACGCAGTTCTTTATCTTGTCATGCCTTAACTTATTCAGGAGATTTAGTATTTTGTTTCAGCTTTATTTGAGTAGGTGTTTTAGCTTTATTTGTGTTCCTTTGTGGGCGTTTAGTACCACATCGGTTATTTCCCAGTAGTCCTCTTTTGTAAAGCCTATATAAGGCCCCTTAAACTATTGTATTGGAATTAATGATTGAATGATTAAAACTTTTCCTCAAATTATCTTGTTAAATTCTTGAGTTCAGCTGCTCTCGAGTTTTGGGTGAGAAGCCCGTGTAAGGGGTGGAAACCCAAATCTTATCCTATTCTCAATTTAAATTTTGGTTACGATTTGAAGGTGATTGCGATCCAGATAGTTTTACATCAACTGCTTTGTATGCTAATAAAATATGAGAATTAACTTCTTTACCATCGGGAAAATAAACTATTGATTTTCGAAGGATATACCCTATTAAAATTCTCTCCAATGGACAAATTAAGCGCATAAAGGCACAGTTGGTTACAAAAGCTACACACAGACTTATGGTGCTGATTATTTTGAGACTTTCTCTTTGGTAGCTCGTCTGCAATTTGTTCGCATTCTTTTATCAGTTGCGGCAGTGAAACAATAGGCTCTGTATCAGTTAAATATTAAGAATACATTCTTGCATGAAAATCTTCAAGAGGAAATGTATATACTTTAGCCCCATGGTTATGAGGTTCAGGGAAGACGGACGAGGTTTGCAAACTCAAAAAAGCAAACTATGATTTGAAAAAATTCTCCATGAGTATGGTTTAACAAATTCAGCACTATTGTTACACATTATGGATTGAGATGGAGCTCCTCTGATCACTTTATATTTGTAAGACAATTTTCTGCCGGCAATATTATTCTTGTATTTTACGTTGATGATATTGTTGTCAGTGGAAATGATTATCAAGGTATTGTTTAGTTGAAAGCTTATTTAAGTTCTCATTTTCATATGAAAGACCTTGATCTCTTAAGATATTTTCTAAGGATCGAAGTTGCTCGCTCTCTAAAAGGTCTTTTTTTTCTCAAAGAAAACACCTTACTGATTTGTTAAAAAAAGGTACATTAGGATCTAAACCTATTTATACTCTTATGAATTTTAATATTCGTTATGATCAAAATCTAGGAGAGCCACTTGTTGATCCCAAAAAGTACAGACGATTGATTGTTAAACTAATTTACCTAACTGTCACTCGACCTGATATTATGTTTATTGTGGGTATGTTAAGTCGATGTATGCAGAGTCTGTATCAGCTTCATTGGATTGTTGCTTGTCGCATATTGTGGTATTTTAGAAAGGCTCCAGGTAAAAAGTTGTATTATTGTCCTTACTCCCATTTGAATATTGTGAGATAATTTGATGTTGATTGGGCTGGTGATCCTATTGATCGTCTTTCTACTACTGGTTATTACACTTTTGTTGGAGACAGTTTGGAGCCATGGCGAAGTAAAAAAACAAAATATTGTTGCTCAATCTAGTGCTAAAGATGAGTATAGAGCCATGGCTCATATAACTTGTGAATTGATGCAGAAGCAATCTCCTTTCTGAAATGGGCATCGTCTACAACAAGCCAATGGTGATGTATTGTGTCAATTAAGCAGTTATGTATATTGCCAATAATCCTATTTTTTATGAGTGAATGAAGCATATTAAAGTCGACTGCTACTTTATAAATGGTGATGACATATTGGATAGTCACTTCGTTCGTGACATCGAGTTGTCAACTTGGAGATATCTTCACCAAAACCTTATCTAGAAAAGTTTTTCAATTTTGTGTGGTAATCTTAGCATGATTGACATCTATACTCCAGCTTGAGAGAAAGTACTAGAGTAGAAATATGATTCTTTGTTATAGTAAAAATAAAAATTTTCTCTTCTTTATTTTAGATTCTCTTACTCTAAGTAGGACATCGTGTATTCTTTTAGTTTTGTTAGGACGTGTATTTTTTCTCTATAAATAAACGATCACACCCTAATTGAGAGTATATAATATTCTGTTCAGCTTCTTCAGTGATGAAAAAAAATCTTGAACATAGTATCTTCATGCAATGAACAGATTCATATGTGAGCTTCAGTAAGAATCAATGCCCATGTCAAGTCATGTATTTGCAGCTAGTCAGTTTCTCTTCTCGCGTGTTACACAGCCCACCTTTCAGTACATATGTACACGTTCGGGCTCTGGACTTTATAGAATACATACACAATCTTGTAAGTTTTGATCTGGTCTGGGACTGGTGTAACACAGTGCTCTAAATTACTAAGACGTTAAAGTTTATTCTAGTCCTAAATTATAAATGGTTAGACTTAAAAAACCTGAATCAGTTTCAGGATTTAGTAATTTACAGTCCTCAAAAAGCTGAAAATATCATGCACGACAACGGGGGAAGTAAATTATATCTGCAGTGTCTAGATCTTCAAGACTTCCAATTTTTGTCGGTATTGAAGTTTGAGCAGTTATTTCATCACAAAAAAAACACTTCATATGCTTAGAAGATTAATTTGTTGTGCACATTTAACCATCACCAAAATTACAGAAAGAAAGAATCTGATACACTGACAGCAGAAAGGAATTTTGTAACCAAAAATGTCAGATCCTTCTTGAATAGAAAGGACTAGAATCTGAAAAGCGAGACAGCATATATGAATATCAGTGAGGAGTACCTGTGGTAGCTGAGCTGATGCTTCACTAGCTTTATGCTGGCTCTCAATTGTGCAGAAGTAGGAATATAGAATCATTCCAACTAAAGCAACAAGAATACCAAATATATTTCTCCAGCTAAATGGATCGTGAAGTAGAACATAACCAAAAGCCAAGACCAGGCAAGTTTTTAGATGACCCAAGACTTGATAGGTCACAGGTGATGTCTTTCCAATTACAAGAAATGTACTGAAGTTAACGGAGACAGATATCAGACAAGACATAACAATGAAAACCTACAATGAAGTGAAAATAACTGTTATAACAAAAAAAAAAAAAGAACATAACTGTAAAAAATCATGTAAACATGACATGAAGTAGTAACTTTTCCACATGGTTTTGTTGCTTACCAGAACTTGAGGTGTGTAGTTGAAAGCAAAAACATTTTGGTTTGTAAGTAATCCATCAAGAAATGGACCAACGATGAAAAGAGTCAACGCCTGATAGGGGCTAGACTGATACAAGAGCTGGGTCGAAGAGACCTTATACTTCTTCTGTATGGTATTGGTCATCTGAGAAGAACTAATTAAGGTATTAAACATAAATATATACAATAAATACATTATAGATGTCTAAAACTTGACTCTCAGCTTATAAATGTTGCCTATGTCTAATCCCAATACAAGTATAGTGTACTATATATACTGTTAGCTTCCAGAATAAGATAACATTTTTTGTTCATGATGTTTTTTCTGTAAATCACTAAAAACAAAGGGTACAGGATAAGATCATAAAACACAGACACTAATTGCCCATCAAAAATCCCGAGTTAAAGATCCTCCTTTAGTCGCTTTCAGCACCTTGGTAATGCTAATAGGAAAGCATCTTGAGAAGGAATCTAAAACTAGTAAGGGTTTCCTTCAAGCTGCTGGAAAAACACGGCTACATTATGCATTCACATGATAACACAACATTTCTTGCCCACTCAGAATAAGGTCCTATATGATTTTAAGTCAGCTGACTAAAATAGATCACCAATAACCATAAATTTAATATACGTATATTCTTTCAGGCCTATACAAGATAACTGATCATAAGTGTGCACTAACAGAGGAACTTAAGGAAAAAAAGTCCCCAAGTTTTTCTCTCTTGGAACAAAGTTCTATAAGATTTCCAGTCATTTCATTAAGATGAACAATAACTACATTTTTAGTTCTTCAGGCCTATGCAAGTTTGATAGCTCATGATAAATATATGTTGGCAGAGGAAATTTGCACACTGGAAAAGGTTTTCTCCAAACAGCTGGGACAATACACTCTGTAAATGTTCATGGGATAAGGCTGTGCATTGCTTGCCCTCTTGGAACAAGGTTCTATATGATTTTAAGTCACTTCATTAAAATAGATGAAACATAATCATACAGGTAGTTGTGAATATATTCTGCAGGCTTATGCATGCTATATGATAGTTAATCATAAATGTGTGCTAGGAGCAGGAACTTAGGAGTTGAGTAGAGCCTGCCTAAGATGGGCAGGTCCCAGGTTTTGCTTCCAGTTCAGGGCTTCTATGGTTTAAATTATGGGAGGTTTACCTCACCTTATTCTAAAATAAGGTCCAAATGCATGACTTTAATATATTGAAATTATACATACTTCCTACTATTTCCGGACATAAGTAGAAGAGCCACGTCATAGATTCAGAATGAAGATAATGTACACATTGAAGTAGTGTGACAGCTACCTGATAATTTGAAAATTCAACAGTATTTTTTCGATGCAATAATCTCTGCTTAACGGAACCACCCTAAATGTTTAGAGCATGCAGAAACTCAGTAAAAGAATTGAAGGATACAATTTGAGCAATGCAAGTTGTAAGAACAGCAAGCAGAGACAAGACAGATCCAAGAACATTGAGTTGCAGGTCTGTCACAGTTGCAATGCCAACACCCAGAAGGAGGACGGAAAGTGAGAGCTGAATTCTCCTACTGCAATAAAGGTAATTAAATTTTAATCATGCCAAGTCATCTCTATTTAAAACAACAAATTACTACGTATTTAAGACATGCCAAGTCATCTCTAATTGAGGGTATACGATCTTCTTTTCATCTACTTCACCTCAACAGATACAAGAATTTAATTTCCATACTAGAAAGAGAATGTGGAAGAATGAAGATGCTTATTGTAAATTTGTAATATCAAGCGTTATTGCTTGAACCGTTGGGCAATAAATCATCAACATGCACAGAGTGAAGACATAAAACCATGTGATCGTTTGAGGAAAACTCGTGATAGAACCAAGGAAAGAGTTTGATACGCAGATATTAAAGGAAGACTTAAAGTTAAATTCATAAAGAATTTGTTGGGTTATCTTGATCGGGATGGCTTAGTCAAGTAAAAAGAAGGCAGAAGCTATGTTACTGAAAAGGATGCAAGCATCAACATGTGAAAGTATGGAGGCGTGTGCCTCAAGAGTGAAGTGGGTATAGAAGAAGAGGCTTGAGTTCCAATGATACTCGGAGTTCAAGACATTGAGTGGAAGACGACTCCAAGGCCAACAAACAAGTACCTGTTGTTTGATAATACTGTTAATGTGGTTGTGTTAGTGAAATCTGTTAGAGCATGAGTAAAGGCAGCTAAACTAGGCGGCAAGCATGATACAGTAACTTAAGAGTAAGAAATAGAGTAAAAGTAGAAAGAATATGCAATCTATTAAAATATAAAAGTTTTACCCGCAACCCTCACCGTAACTTGAGTTTTGGTGGAGTGACAGGGACTTTGATATGGTATCGGAGCAACCAAGGTTCAATTCCTACCCGGCGTGCATTAAAAAAAAAATACCGATAAGCAAAAGCATAGGTTCCGGCTCATGAAAAGGGTGCTCGACCTGTGGGAGCATGTTAGAATTTTTAAGTGTTACCCTCAACCTTCACCATACCTTCGGAGTTTTGGCGGAGTGGCAGGGACTTTGATAGCAACATATATTAATTTGCTGGGTTGATTGCAATAAAGACAAACCATTATACTACAGGTTGAGTTTTGAAAATATCTATATATTTCCAATCATCCCTCCCCTTGTAGTCCTTTTCTTCCCCATCTGTCTTCTATTACTTTTCTCCTCTGCTCTCAGTTTAATGTTCCTCTCTTACATCTGTTTCAGTGTTCTATCCATCCCTACTTCCCTTGTACTCCTTTCCCCATCCCTTGTGCATCTTCCATTACCTTTTCTTTTTTTTATTTGTCCTCATTTTTCCATTCCTCTCTTCCATGCTAAGAAACATGGACACACAGACAAGACACTTACACGTCAATAGTGACAAATCCCTAAAAAGACACCAGAGGACATGAATATAAGTGGGAGTGTGCGTGCACAAAAATATCCTATAAATAACACCATCAAAACATAGTGATTAGCGCATGTCCCATTAGAAATAGAAATAAAACAATTTAAAATCTAATGATTTAATCAGTGGTAACTAACTACAGATCAAACAAATACACACACACAATCCAATACCTGACGTCACGTGGTACAAGTCTATGATGCTCTCACATGTAATAAAGCCCACATGGTTTAGAAAAAGCTCATAGCCTGGATTGAATCTAGTCTTCCACAATGCACACTTGTGTAGCATGGACACTACAAGTCTACTATCACGAAGTCATGTTGTGTCACGCACACTTGAAATAACTATTTTTTAGAATTACACATAGGGTGGTTGTGTCCGTACAACATAGACCCAACCCCGACTCTTTACCACCTGCGCTAGTCCTTAGGAACATAAATTTGAATTGGCATGAATATTTATAAACATCCTTTAAAAGAAATCCAAAAATCTAATCCTCATTTTAAATTTATTGGTATTAGTTCATATTTTCATTTGAAAACTTCCAATCTGTTTGTCTAGGAAGCTGACAGGTGTACGCTTGGCAAAAGAGTGTAGGCAATTGACCACTGCAGAAACCATTTGCAAATTTATGCTCAACTATAGCAGGCACATTTTCTAGGTACATGCTCAACAGTCTCACACCTATACTGTAATATGACACTTGGTTTGGCATTGCTTCTGGTGTTGTAAATAATGCTGCAACTAACTGATTATATGCATGGTTCACTCAAAAAGGAAATTCAATTGAGTTCATTGCAAAGAAAAATCAATTTCTTACCAAAATCATTTCTACCATATAGAAAACACAGCCCAAGGGTGCAATTCATTCACTCGATGGTTACATATGGGATTTCATGACCGGCATCCATTCAAAATGATAATATGAATGGAATACAGTAAAAACTATATGGGAAGTTGTAAATAATGCTGCAACTAACTGATTATATGTGTGGTTCACTCAAAAAAGGAAACTCAATTCGAGTTCATTGCAAAGAAAAATCAATTTCTTACCAAAATCATTTCTACCATATAGAAAACACAGCCCAAATGTGCAATTCATTCTCGATGGTTGAATATGGGATTTCATGACCAGCATCCGTTCTAAATGATAATATGAATGGATTACAGTAAAAACTATACGGGAAGTTGGTTGCAACAGGGGTCGATAGTAAATAAAAAATAAAAATCATCATTTCTTTATGGTAGTGGTTTATATAGAATTTAAAAAACAAAAATACTGTGAGACCAACTTGGTATAAGAGATGGGCTAGTGTGTCGTTAGTTGATTAGTATTAAAAAAACAAAGTTTCTGAATTGAAAATAAAAAAAAGAAACAAAGAAATAGTTTGTGTGTACAAATGTGTGAAAGGGCCAACCTGAATGCCTTCTTGAAGAAGACAGTCTCCAGAAAAACAGTGCAAGGAATGATTGCCAGCTTTGTCATCTAGCAAGGAAACAAAAGAAATTAGCAAACAGAAGCAACTAGATACCCAACTCCACACAGAAAATGAAAAGAAGAATTTTAAACTGAAAATGTAAAATTTTTGACTAAATATTACCATATGCCTAATAGTTAACATTATGCTCTACCAAAAAGCCCAAGTAATAAGGATTCTAGCAGAACTCATTTGAATGGATACTCTAGCATGTTAATTCGGGGCTGCTTCCTTCTTTGGCTCTTTGCCATATGATTTGTGCATTGGAGGCTAATGCAGTTACTAATGAAACAGCTCTAAACTTCCCTATTAATCTAGATTCTTTCCAGGTCTAGAAGAATGCCTGAGCGGGCCCATAGTTACCAGGAATGGACTCGGAAATGGGATATAGTACATGACAGTATGTGACAGTTACACTGGACATTGGAACATGATACAGTATGTGACGGTCATGCCAGTGACACTGGGTGCACACGCACACCAACACTCTTTATCTCCACTCCACAATCTTTTTTAATCGCTCTATATTTGAAACCAATTTATATAAAATTATTTTTCAAAAGAATATCATCTTATATTATATAAGGTATATATGATACATGCAGAGTAGTTTTTCTTCTATAAACTTGTACCTAAGTGTTTGTCAAAGAAGTATATATTCATTTCTCGAAGTTTTCTATGACAAAGTTTTTTTAAGTGTGTTATAATAGTAAGTAAAATGTCATTTTCCAAGCATGTTGGACAAGTTAGGAGAAGTGTTAATAATAAAAATGCAAAGTCATTTAAGTATTTAAGTATCAAAATTGTTGCTCTATAAGTTTAGAATGCAATATGCTGTCACTAGTTTCCCCAGGAACAAGTGTCTTATAATGCAATATGTTGTCACTGGTTTGCCCAGGAACAACTGTCCCAGTCATATAAAAAATGTTTGGTAAAGTGATTGAGTTTAAACCTGCACACAGAAAATACAGAATTTCAGGAATACAGAACAGAAGTGCAAGTACGCAATGCTACCGCTATAGCAAGTGGCTATACGGGTCGTGATCCTCAAGGAGGGACCAGCGATGGAAGTTTTTTTTTTTTGCAAATTCTCTTTTAAGTTACAAATAATGGTTAAAGTTCTTCTTTTAGTTCTTGAAAAGAAAAAAGAAAATAAGTCATGTTAAACTGTGAAAGTGGTAGATAGAAGAAGATTGTGATTTTGTACAAAGAAAGTAAAAAATGGTAGAGATTTGGTGATGGAGGTGATCTAAACTAAAGATTAAAAGAAAAGAAAGAAAAACTAAAGAACTTACCTACCTCTTCTGATTAATGACTTACCTGGAATCCTTGTCAACGTTGTTCCTTTGCTTGAAGGCGAGCGAAGCATGACAAATGAGATCTTCCCCATTCCCGATGTATACTACTAAATGAAGGTGCAAGCTATATTTCCATAGAAATGGTTGTTCATCGCCATAGGCCATCAACGGCACTTACAAGGGCGAGGCAACTTCGAAGCTTTTGAAGTCGTTTGGATTCACAACCACAGAAGATAGAAGTAACAAAAACAAGAGTAGAAAAGAAACTTCGATTGAATTTAATAATAATGAAATAAAGAAAGAATACTTACACCAGTGTCACTCTCAGTACAAGCATCACTCTTGTTCTCCCACGAAACTCTTCGTCGATCTCAGTTACATAAAAAAAAATAAGAATTTACATTTAAAAGAGAGAGAAACCTAAGTTAAACCTTTGCAGAAATCTCTTCTATTCTCTGCATTATCGTCTCACTTGCCTTTGAGATTGCAGGTATTTATAGGAGAAATGCAGAGGGTAGAGGAGTACGAAGATAGAGAAACTGGCTATTTCTGAATTTGAATCCTCTCCTTATCTCCAAACTTGATTTGATGTGGATATTCAATTCAGATCTGAAGCTTGTTAGTGTGTTGATTGTTGAATATAACTTATCAAATGATAGAATTAGAAATAATGATCAACGTAAGAGTTGTTTCCCTTTCAGTCTTCTTTCCGGATCATCTTGAATCATCAAATTTGAGTTTCGATACCTAACGTTATGATTCAAATACTAAAATGTATCCAGTCTGAATCTGAGTCAAAATTGTTTCATCTCATCCGTTGATCTTCTCTCTATCCATTTATCCCTTTGAATTTTGATTTTGGACTCTATATTTAATGTTATCCTCAGTTGATATTTAGCTAACCAAAATGGATTTATAGGAATCTGAATTTTACCGATTTTCATTTAGTGTTATCTTTCTAATTTGCTCTAATCTTCAGCAGAACATTTGCCCAATCTTTGATTTGTTCTGGATGTGGTGATATCCTGATAGATCTTTAAGTTAATCGAATTGATTCACCAAAATTTAATTTTTAACTGGCTAGATCTGGGATCATCCTCAGCTAACCAAATAGATCCAGTTAAATCTGATTTTAACTGATATTTATTTGGTTTAATTCTATTTCTCTCCATGATTATCTTCTGCAAAATAGACATTTAAGATAAAAAAAAATTAGCAGATTTATTACACGATAAATGTAGGAATGTAATGAAAAGAATGCAAAATATGTGTATGATCATAAAACCAGTCCCATTGGATTCCTTTAGTGCAAGCCTTCATGAAGGTCAATTAGCCTTCTAGGTTTCGAGCAAGGCCTCCATCCAGTCCAAACATGCTCTGGTCAGGATTTAGCACTAGTATACATGATAAAATATTTTCCCCAACTTTGAGAAATCATATTTTAGGCATTAAATACAATGGACAAGAACAGTATTTAAGGTTAAGGTTATTCCAAATCTCCAATTATGACTCTACATTTGATTGCTTTAAGTAATTTATGCACTATTTTGTTGTTGCATATGCCATTCCAGTTATCAGAATACATAAATAAATGAAGTAAAATGAACTGTGGTTGATAGATTGCCAATATCAGATGGATCAAATTTGAACTAGAACGAACAATGTATTCAGAAATAATTGTCTCAGGCCAGTAGCGATGAGATGTCATTTAAAAGGTGATTTAGAAGAAGGCAATCACTAAACCAATAAAAAGTGGCAACCTGATAGAAACCAACAGAGTTGAAACCCAGACTTAAGTTCAATAGCCCAATGGAGCATCCATTGAGTACTCCAAAGCCCATTACTGCCCTTGCATCAAAAGGTTTGTGCTCAAACAATTTCATCCATAGTACAACGTGAAGAGAGCAAAATGTGACCAGGAGATGCCAGCTTGTCAAAGTAGTAGCTGCAAATCATAAATGGAAGGTAAGAATGTAATTGTTAAATAAATAAAATATAACAGATGAGGAAAAAATGAAAATACTTATGCCGATGTGATTTATCTTCAAAAATTCTTAAGTCACAAAGTCATAAATCACAAAGGTGTAAATAGTAACATTGCTTGTGCTATATTGTGCGACTTAATAAGTGCTGGAAATCATTGTGGTATTGCAAGATGGTTTGAATTAGAGGTATTATCCAGATAGTTTGCATCTGACAACTGGATGTGTTTTCTTCCTATATCTTGCAGAATCCATAAACTTTTGGGCAATGTACAGTGGTCTAGGCAAGGCATACATAGGTAATACTATTACCTGAAAGATTACGGTCAAGGAGATTCAACTATCAAGCAGAATTTTATATCTGCAACTATATATTCCCCCTGAACTTCCATTAACACCATTGCTGCCATTCAAAACTCAATACGGAAGGTTACTATCAGGTTAATAGCAGTGAGGAGAAAAAGAATGAGTCTATTCAAATGTCTTCACAGAACATGATGACTAGCAAAGGATGATGTTTAGGCTGGTCTTAACAGTTAGGACAATGCCTAAAGGTTATGGTGTTAGTTCTTCATATATTATCTGTTCACATTAATGAAATTGCTCTACTTAGAGATAAGTAGTTCAGGTTGTAATCCAATGTAGATTGATGCAGTTCCAACACAAAAAGGCTTTGGATCAAGAATTTAGACTCTTTGGACTTGGATAGAGGACCCGAAATTTTGTGAGGAATGCAGGGTGGAATTTGTTGATTCTCGGATACGAAGATATCAAATGGGATACATCAAACTCGCATGTCCACTAACTCATGTTAGGTCATTTCAGATCCTAGTCGATTCAAGATGAGGTAAGATGTGGTATATATTCCAAATATTCAGACCTGATTTAAACCATGATTTGAAAACTTAGAATCAAAATCGGAATCGGCCAACAATTTTCGGTATCGGAATCGGTCATTTAGTCTCGGTGATATCGGTATAGTGCCAAAAAAATAAAATAATAATTAAAAATATTTAAAAATTTATCTAGATAATTAGTATCATTTTAACATATTTTTTAGAATAATTCATGAAATTTGAATCACATTTCGATAAAGTTTACAGGACACCATAGCTTGTGTAAAGATAATACACACGATAAGAGTGATTATATGAAAAGTGGATAAACTAATTAGATAATGATTTTTATGTTTTTGCTAAATGGTAACAAACAAATTAAATAGTTATTTCATTAATAGGTAATTAACTGTATTTACGCATATATAAATATTTTTTATCCACATCTTTTTTAAGGGTTTATTAAAAAATTATCAGATAAAAGACCAAAAAAGAAGAGAATCTGAAAAGAAAAAAAGAAAGAAAATAGAGAAGAAAAGAATGAAACAATTCACTGAAACATCTTGTCCTAGTTATTTATATTATGCTTTTATTTTCAGCCACTCATACATAATGGAAGACTGAGATTAAAGAAGAGGTCAAGGCAACATAGAGGATCCCAAACCCAATCTCCACGCACCCCCTCCTCGATCCTGGGACTCTCTCTCTTTGCGCACACACTCTCCCTCCTCGCCCTCTTTCTCTCACGCAATCCCCTGCTCGATCTATCTCTCTGACTCTCTCTGTGCCTCTCCCTCCTTCTCTCTCACGCAACCCCTCAATCTCTCTCTCTCCGTGACTGCCTCTCCTCGCGCCTCTCTACCCTGATCTCTCTCCCCCAAACTCTCTCTACATCTTATCTCTCTCCGGCGATCGCTCTCTCGTTGTGATCTCTCCCCCGCACCTCTCTCTCTATCGTTGGGGAAGAAGTTGTAGCTAACTGGGCTCGTGCCAGTCGTATCGGCCAATACGAGGCCGATACGTGCCGATATTATATTTGTATCCGGTGATTCCATGCTGATCAAACCGACTCGAATTTTTTTAACCGATATTATATTTCTACAATTCAACTGATTCATATCGAAATCAGTCAATATTTCGAACCATGATTTAAACTATACATCATACCTTCTCGACAAAATTTAATGAGTTTAATCAGGTCCTTGTGTTTCAATGTTTCTTCTACCATTAAAATTTCATAGACCATTGAAATTTTCAATCTTTGACATATTTTCCGCCATTGGTTGGATCCTTGGATTTCAAGTATGGAATTGGCCAAAATCACTAGGCATAGAATGGCTATAGATCTTCTAAGCTATCCAGCACCTCCTGAAAAGATGTCTGAAGTTATCGTGATCAAGCTTGAATCTTTTGGTCTCCTGTGCAAGTGCTACCAAAGTGGTAATGATGATGGAGTCATCCATAAATATTTGTTTATAAACTTAATTCTCTAGTAAAAGTTGGTATTTGAGATAACTTGGGTGGTACTCATCTATTTTATTCTGAATTAAGCCCTGAATGTAAAAATGAGGTGCACAAGGTAGTCGTTTAATCATGCATTTCTCGACTTTAAATACATTATGCATACTGAAGTATCATTCATGCACCTTGGTTTGAATTCAGATACTTTAACTAAGGGTCGCGATTGGACTCTTTAATTGATTAAATGATATGCATATATCATTATTGCACATAAAAGTCCGAGCTCCAGCTTATTTGAGTTAGATTGATATGATTGCCATGTGATTGCAACAAAATCGTATGAGATCAACTCATCATCATGCATACCACTGGCATGAGTCGTGTGATATAAAAGCTTGCTCCTCATTAATGAATTACATAGAGATTGACACTATATGTGAATCTTCAGTTTACACTTTCATCTTATTTGTTGAAATACCACTATGATGTCCATGTTCAACAAGTTGAAAATGCAGGCTACTTGTGATTCCAACCACCGCCATGCACTACCAAGCGAGAACCTCGAGCTTTGGCTTCAAGGTCTCACCCCAAGCTAAAACCTCAGAGGAATCAACTAAGCTACGGCTCAAAGACAAAAACGCGAGCTAAATGCTCGAGGGAATCGGCTGGGCTAAGATGTCAAAGAAAAAAAAAAGGCCTGAGCTAGAAGCTCGGAGGGCTATGACTCAAGGACAAAAAGCACGAGCTAAACGCTCGAGGGAATCGAGCTAAGATGTCAAAGGAAAAAAAGCCCAAGCTAGAAGCTTAGAGTCAACTCGGCTATGACTCAAGGACAAAAACCACGGGCTAAACACACGAGGGGATCGACTAGGCTAAGATGCCAAAGGAAAAAAAAAAAGCCCCGAGCTAGAAGCTTGGAGGAATCGACTAAGCTACGGCTCAAGGACAAAAAGCATGAGCTAAAAACTCGAGGGAATCGACTGGGCTACGATGCCAAAGGAAAAGAAAGCCCCAAGCTAAAAACTCGGAGGCATGAACTGAACTACAGCTCAACGAAAGTAAAATGAACATCGGGTACCGAAACATGAAGGTCGCCCTGAGCTACAAAGCTCTGCAGTAAAATGAACCTCGGGTGGTGAAACATGAAGGTCGCCTCGAGCTAAAAAGCTCGAAGGTAAAATGAACCTCAGGTGGCGAAACCTGAAGATCACCCCGAGTTAAAAAGCTAGGCGATAAAATGAACCTCGGGTGGCGAAACTTGAAGGCCACCCCGTGCTAAAAAGCTCGGCAGTAAAATGAACCTCGGGTGACGAAACCTGAAGGTCACCTTGAGCTACGAAGCTGTGGCGAAACCTGATGGACACCTCGGACTCTAAAAAGCTAGAGGTCAAAGCGACGGCCTAATGAAAAGGAATCTCGAGATAGTCGACCTAAGGTCGCAACTATAAAAGAGCCTTGAGCTCCAAGAAAACACCTAGGTTTCAAGCTCAGGGGGAGCTACAGCCCAATGAAGAAAAGACTTCAGGTAGAAAGGCCCGAAGATTACAACAAAGAAGAGCTTGGAGCTCCAAGGAAACACCTCGAGCTCAAACTCGGGGACATCGACTGAGCTACGACTACAACAAAAAAGAACATCGAGTAGAATGCTCGAAGGTCAACAGCAAAGAACCTCGGGTTAAAAACTCGAAGATCATAAGAAAAGAACCTCTAGCTAAAAGCTCGAATGTGAAAAGTGTTGGGTATTCTGCTTAAACAAGAATCAATCTGACAACTAATCAAGATCACTGAGATATCAACAATCTAATTGGCCAGGTCGGCAAATATCAGGTGGGAGGTTTTCCGTTCAATAGAACGTTCCTTAATTTAAGAACCACCTTTCAATTTCCTTCCTTAGTTTAAGCACCAATTAGACTGAATCCAAGTCAGTCTCGATATACTGTAAAGTATATCCCCTGTATAAAGGACTTAATCCACTTATACAGTAACACTTAGACTGAATCTAAGTCAATCTCGATATACTGTAAAGTATATCCCCTGTATAAAGGACTTAGTCCACTTATACAGTATTTGAAGTGAGGTACGCTTACAGCGAATCTCCTTAAGACAATTACGTCCCCCGCACCGGTGCTAACGGGATAATGGACGCTGGTCTCCCAAGATACAACACTTCTTCACGGTATTTGGATAGCACTACCAAATCACCGTACGGTCGAACCGTAGTCAACCAGTACCTACACAGGATTAGCAAAACAGCGGTATAACGACAAATTTCAAATGAATATTTGTCTTACTCTTTTGGAGGAACACCCACTGTTGAGGACGTAGGAAGGTTGAAGAATTTTGGCAGAATCTCCTTTAGGAAGTAGCTTCGGATTCCCACTTCACTTGGAAGTCGCGGATTCCCACTTCGTTGGAAGTCACTTCTTCCCACTTCACTGTTGGAAGTCGCCCTGAAGTCCCACTTCGCTGGAGCCCAGTTCAGAACGGAGTCAGAACTTTAGAGAGAGAGAGTGAGATCTTTCAGAAGAGAGAAAGGAATCTCAGTTTGGTGTTTTTTGAGAATGGACCCCTGGAGCGCTTTTTATAGCGCTCTGGAGGGGTATTCTCGTCCGCCAAATTCCAGCAGTTGCGACGGTTCGGACAGAACCGTCGCAACCGATCAACCGCCCTGTCGGTTTTCCGACAGCGGTTGGCGAACGGACGGATCTGTTCGCGCGGACGGACACCCGTTGGAGATTCGAATCCTTTCGCGGACCAACTGACCGGCCACGAGCCACGAGCCACGAGCCACGAGCCACGGACCCGGGCCGGGCCCGGGCCCGGCCCGGCACCGGCCCGGCACCGGCGCCGGCGCCCGCGCCGGCCGGCCGGCCGGCCGGCCAGCCGCCGCCAGCGGCGGCGCGCGTGCGCGCACGTACGTAAGTACGTGCATAGTTCCCTCCTTTTCGCGCGCGAAAACTCCAAGTACCCAAAGGGCACGCCCTTTGTTCTCATTTTTCTCTATTTATACCCCATGAGCTTCCAACACATGACCAATGTGGGACTAAATGCTTGTAGCTAAATTTAGTCCCTTTTGGCTTTGAATTAGGCTATCTTTGGACTTGAATATCCCATTCATTCGAAGTCGGAATTGAACATGTAAATATACCACGTTCATCACAAATGGAAGGAGAACACACTCCAACCATCATCCGGTTGATTTGATCAACGGATCTCGCCATAATTCATCTCGAAGATTCAGCTTTATATTCTTCAATTCCAACAAAAAGAAAATGGAACCTCGAGCTCAAGCTCGAAGGGTAAAAATCAAGCTTATGCTCGAAGACATCAACTGAGCAACGACTCAAAGAGAGAACCTTGAGATAAAAACTTAAGGGTTAATCCTCTCGTCTTAACTTGGGGGCAAGAACTGTGCTCCAGCTTGAAGGTCAAACCTCAAGCTTCGGCTCGGCTCGATGACAACCGGTAACAATAGTTTGAATTCTCCTCTCGAACTCACCAGATATGTCACACGTATATTTGGGAGACCAAGGTCCCACTAAGTTAGAGATCCCGGTCTCAGAGGCAAATGTGTGGGCCACGCCCAAGCACGTGAGGCACGTGACTAGTCAAAGTTGGGCCCTCACCCACCGAAGAACCATCGATTATATGATTGTTATGGGCCTAAAAGCCCACCTCAGGCCTAATCTCTTAGGGCCTATTATGATCGAGCCTACCTCAGGCCCTAGGTCCAAGTAGAATCTACTAGGGTCCCTTCTATTAAGAAGAGTCCTATTATGATAGGAACTTCTCGGCTTCCTTGTTACCCAAGAAATCTACCTGTGCAAGGAACAACAACTGTGGTAAATTGGCCAAATGGGTAAAAACCCTCTACAAAATGCCTATAAATAGACTAAAAAGGTCTGAATAAAAGATACATTCTGGAAACTAAAAACTCAACAACCACTATGTTATTTTCATGGCGGTTGACTTAGGCATCGAAGGGGTTCGATTGGGCCCAAGCCACGACGTCCCTGATGTTGTTTCTTGTATTTGCATATTTCATCCGCAAAACTTGGAGTTTCTTATTCGTTCCCGATCCACGTAAGTATTTTTTTCTTTTCTTTCTTTTTTTTTTTTGCAGAAACAGTTAATATAACCACCACCTCGGATGGAATTTATACCGAAGTCAATAAATTTTGAGATCTATGGGGAGGCAAGTAAAAGTGTATAGTTAATGAAGTAGCTTTAAATTACTACTAAAAAATCCCTCAGTGATTAGTGTATATGTTACAGCATAAAAGTCATAAAATCAAAACGTTAGAGAACTCAAAGTGCAGACCTAGAATTTAAAGATTTATGACAAATATAACTATAAGTCATCATGGATTAATCCTAAATTAACACCACAAACCCCTCTATAATTGCCCTCATGCTGCTGGACTAAAAAACAAAGGCAGCACATATCACCCAAAAGTTTCCTTTTACATACAGTTAGGTACATTCACTCAAGATACCAAAATTGGACAAAAATTAGTGCAATTATACAAATACCTCCGTATTCTCGATCCAAAAACAATATAATTACTTCCAAACTCTATAGCAAGCTAAATTAGGACAGAAGTTTCTCCGTTTATATAAAGAAATGCAATCCAGCTTAAAATTAATCCCAAAAAAGAACATAGATCTCTCACCGAAAGTGAATCCAAGCGAGCTGATGAGCGCCTTATTACAGATCACGATCGAGACCGACGAGACCACTGACAAGCTCAGAGCCCCGATGGTCCCCAACTGGAACCTCTCGCCTTCTCCCATCCCCAATCGCCAAATCAACGGTACTAACTACAAAATCTAGTTTTAAAACGCCAAAACACGAGAGCTCGAAGCTTCAACCAAACATCTCCGAATCGACCCCGCCATCATTCTTCAAGAACCTAGCGAGATCAAGATTCAGAGAGTGAAACTAGAACCAAAACCCTAGATCTAAGAGGAGTGGTAGGATCTGAGACTGACCTTAATCTCGCTCAGATTTGAGGAGCCCTAAGCAAGCAGAGCGCGCACTAGAGGCGAGATCTGTGGGATTCTTGGTTTCTTGATTCTATTGTATTGACTCTTTGTACGACTCCTTTTTATTTAAAATTAAAATTTTAAATAAATAAAAAATTAAAAAAGAAAAGTGCGATCTTTTCCCCTCTACCAAGACCTATAATAAGGTGACCACTGATCCAACCACCAGTTGTACGAGAGGAAATCCGTGGGCTCATCCTGGGTCATTTGGGGATTATAAGTGCACCAAGTATAAGGTTGGTGAGCCGTTGACGAGATGCGATTGTATATATGAAGTGGATTCGGTGAGGGAGCCGTTGCTTCGGTTTCAAAACTCGGGCACAACGCGAAGCTGGCGGGTACAGTATTTAATGTCAGGCAGAGAGCACGTGATTTATGCGGGGGAATTTGTTTCTAGGATTATTTAGATATATATCTTTAATATTTGATATTCAGAAATTTAATCCTGCTCTTAAGTTTTTTATATTAAAAATTTATTTTGGAAATCTTCTGTATCTTAACACCTTATCGCTCCAGCTAGTTTTTGAATAAAATAAAAGCGTTTACTTATTATATCCTTCTCTTTCTTCTTCATTATTTCATATAACATAATCCAAATTCTATTAAGTTCAAAATTTTGTCCTTCGTCTTGTTCTTCATTCTTGTTCTCCTCTCTCTCTCTCTCTCACATAATTTCGTTGAACCTAAATTTTTTCAAAATTCTCTACAAATTTCATTTCAAAATATTATTGGTGTTTTCCTCAAATTTCTTAAGGAGATGTGAGCTTTTAATGATAAATGTATGAAATAGAGTCTTGCTTCATTTAAGAGAGAAAAATGTAGAAAGAAGAGAAATGGATAAGAAAAGAAGATGAGACAATAGTTTTAAGGTGGATTGTAGTGTTCAATCATTTAAGTGATAATTTAATCATTTTAAAAAAAATAGACAAGTAAATGAAATCAAATCAGAATATTCTCTTTTTATTCTAAAAAGGGATAAACTTCTAAGGTGTAGAAGATTTTGAGGGGAAATTTTTAAATATCAAAAATTAGGGGTATGTATTTAAATAACCCTTGTTTTAGGATTTTTCTTTTTACAATAAAAATGGCAGCTTTCTAAGGGGATGGGAATTTGGAGTGATTATTTTATAGTTACTGGAGACTCTACATGTAGGTGGGACACACGTGTGTGGGAAAAATAGTTTGTGACACGAACACCGTCTATATGGAAAAAAGTAAGGAAAAACTTCCAATACTGATATAACACTGTACTTACAATATTAAGACATTTTTCTAGCACTTTTCTAATATTGCTCAAGTTGCATGGGAAAATCGTGCAACACTGAGTTTTATTGTTCAATAAATCAAAAATTAAAATATTTGTCAGGTAAAGATACTTAGAATTCATTTACATAAAAAAAAGTATTAAAAAAACTATTTACATTGGCTTGAAATGTAGAAATTTTTTTAAAAAAATTATTGCCCGAATAGTGTGCATTAAAAATGTATATTAAAATTATATTTAAATAAAAATTACATTCCAAATATTTTCTACATCACTATTATTTCTAACTTATCTCTCGCATTTGTTTATTGAGACTTCTAAATCAACTTGAAGCGGTTGCACATATAGAATAAACACACACATATATAAATATATATACATTTTTCATGCTTTTGGGGTCGTGCTTGTATCATGTGTCGCACACCGCTTGTGTGTCCTGTGTTAATACTATAGGTTATTGTGACGAGGTAACTCAAGTGATGGCAGTGAATTAATAATGAAATTTTCAAATATTATTGTGAGGCTTGCAAATAAATAAATTAGGACACGTTTAGCTGCCGACAAGTAATCGTAAGTCGTAAGTGCTAAGTGAGAAACTCTTTTGTGACTGCAAGTGAATTTTACACAAGTAAGTTTTCAAATTTTGATTGTTAATATGAAAATGTAAGCAGAAAAATATATTGTCACTTACGTTTTTTGGTTGACCTGTAAAGTAAAATGAGAATTCAATTTACGTTGTTTGGTTTGTTGCAAGTAGACTGCAAATGCCACTTGCAAACACCACTTGGCAGATCCATTTGCAATTTTTTTATCAATTGATCAATATATTTTATTATTAGATTAATATTATTTAATTAGAAAATTACTATTTTTTATTTATTTTAGATTAAATCGAGATTATCTACTAGAAATTACGTTTAATTACAACCTCATATTTTACAGAGCTTTAAGCTAGACTTAAAGTTAGATAGCTTGATATGGGAATTTCGGCTAATTATTCATCTTAAATATATGACAGTCCATTTTTATTCATGTATAAATTTACATTCTAGTCACAAAATCCATTAAAAAAAAAAAAAAAAACCTCATGCGTTCACTATTTTTTTCTAATATTATATATAAAAAAAAACTCAGATAAATATTAGTTGACCTACGGTGCAATCGCAAGAAACCCGTTTCGACTTCATAATCGACTTCTCCTTTCAGCGTACTTTCATTACCAATTTAATCAGGATTGAAAAAGAAGGGTTACAGGATAATAATAATGATTTTGAGGATGACTGTGAGAACAAGAGGATGAACTTAGAATGATTTAGCCACCTCATTAATATAAAATACTTGCATTCTCACTCATTATATATTAAACATACACAATTTATATGATGCATCATTGCTAGCATTTGCTTATGCTCAACGTAATATGATAATTATGCTCAAAGTTAAGATAGTTATGATAATCCTACTTGCATCCAAGTTTGATGATGGTTGCAAGTCCACTTTTTGAGTCTGACACAATTAAAAAAGAAAAATGTATGGAGTAAACTTGACAGTTAATAGATCAAAAAAATTGATTAGGCATCATTGACTTGGATATGTTGTATGGTAAGCATCACTTGCTTGGTCTCAAAAGATAATATTATTATGAAATGTGGCTGCCTATCTTTACTATGCACCATTAATGATTTTACTATGCGCTGATGCAAACGATGACACAAGCGTGCATAGTGACAGCATAGTACCCCAAAGTTTTTCTATAAATAAGCCCTTCCTGATTCATTTAAATGTACACACTTCAGAAATCAATAAGAATTCATACCTCTACTCTGTCTCTAGAATTTTTTGTCTTGGTGTTATATTTCTCGGAGTTTTACAACACATTATCAGCACGATCAGTCTAGTTCTGTCTCCAGCCTCTACCTCTGTCAGCTCAAAGAAAAAGTTCTACCACACAAGTCTTTGCCTCCATTAGCTTAAGGTAAAAGTCTTGTCACGAGCCTCTACTTCCATTGCTCAAGGAAAAGTCCTATCACAAGTCTCAGCCTCTACCTCTACTATCTCAAGGTAAGAATGACAAGTTACTATACTTATAATACTCGTATAACACCACTACTATAATGAAAGGAGGCTATGCCACCTATTTATAGAAATGTGATGTGATTACAAAAAAATTGGATTATTATACTAATTATGTTCATATAACACTACTACTATAATGAAAGGAGGCTCTGCCACCTATTTATAGTAAAGTGATGTGATTATGATATCTTTACTAACATCTAATTTGATGCTTGCGTGGATTAAACCCCAAGCTACCAATATTGTATATTTTATTATTCTATTATTTATATCTGTATAAACACCCACTGAAAGGTTTACCGAGTAGCGTGGTGTGCCAATGTTTATTTCAGTAATTATTACTTTATTAATTATGTTTGTAAAACACCCACCAAGTAGAGTGGCGTGCCTATATTATAACTCATAAATATATGTAGTACAATACATTTATTTTATCATTTTCTTAATTACAATATTTAATTGTATAAAATCGAAATTGCTTTTCTCTCTCCCCAATGGCTATAAACGGCTATAAAACGGCTAGTTCTTACCCTATAAATTGGTGAATTATAAACCACATAACTCACTTCTCAAATCTCTCTTCATTCTCAAAATTTTTCATCATCTCCAGAAGCTTTGTGTTCGAGTTTTTCGCAAGATGCTTAGTCTATTTTTGAAGTTTATTATTACCGTCATCATCATCAATGCTTCTATCATTTTTCTTGGAGATATGGATCTAAGTGAATTTTACCGGGACCTTTTAATTTTAATGTTCACCTTCCCTCTTTTGCTTGTAGCGATTATGATTGACATGTAAGTTTTACTATTTTATTGTGAAATAAAATGTTGTGATTCTAATTATTTTTATATTTTGTTATAGTTATCACCATGTCAAACTTTGCAAAGCTTGAGTTCATTCCACTTGATATCACGGGAAGGAATTATATGTCTTGGGTTATTGATATTGAGATGCATCTCGAGTCAATGGGTCACACTGAAACTATTAAAGAAATAAGCTCTACATCGTCGCAAGATAAGGCAAAGACGACGATCTTTATCCGCAGACATCTTGATGAAAGTTTAAATGTGAATATCTCACTGTAAGAGACCCAAGTGTCTTATGAAAAATCTTAAAGAAAGATTTGATCATCAAAAGGAAGTTGTGCTTCCTGCTACGCGTGATGAATGGAATGCTTTGCGCTTCCAAGACTTCAAGAAAGTCAGCGATTATAACTCTGCAATGTTCAGAATAGTATCACAATTGAAATTCTGTGAGGTGGATATCACAGATGAAGAAATGCTGGTGTAACCCCCTGATCCCCGGTGTACGTATCACCGTATCGGTACGCGATACGACGTACAAAAATTGATTTGACCTCCGTAGTAATCCAATTGAGCTGATTTCAGTTTCTAAAATCATTTTCTAATATTTGAGATTTTTCAGGATTTTCTGAAATTTTTCTGGATTAATTTGGAAAATCTCCGTTGTCGGTGTCGACCGATACCGAGAACCGGCCTTCCGATTTTTATTTCACAAACAGAGTTGAATTCTGAGGATCCGCTTTCACCGTGGGTCTTAGAATCGCGTGAGCTACGTTCGGGTATTTTTGGGTATTTTTCTGAATTTATCGAAAATCCGGGCAAAACCGGTGTCGCCCGTATCAGCGAGTCACTCCGGGATTTTTAATTGGCAAACCGGATTGAGTTTTGACAAACTGTTTTCATATTACGTCTCAGCGTAATTTTCTCTATTTTTTGTAATTTTTGGACACCGTTCGGGACTAGTCGAATTTTTGGGTCCAATTAAATAATATTACTTTAATATTTTATATTCTTTTCTTTTTTTTTCTTTTCTTTCTCTTCTTCCTCTTTCCAGAGAATTCCACCGCCACCGCCACACTGTAGCACAACCGACTTTCCCCCCCTCTTTTTAAAAATCTCTCTTCTCTCTCTCACTATCCCAAAACACACACACTCTCTCTCTCTCTCCAAACTCTCTCTACTCTCCCTTTTTCTCTCTCAATCCCCTCTCCCTCTTGCTCTGCTATTTTGGCCGGCGGCGACTCAGGAGGCCGGCGGCGGAGGAGACCGGCCTAGCGCCGGCCATGCGCTCCGGCAGTGGCGCCGGCGACGCGGGAGACCGGCGCTAGCGCTGGTCGTGGGGGGGCGCAAGCCCCCACCCTGTTCTTCTCCCTCACTCGCTCTCAGTTGGGCCGACCGGCGACCTGGGGTGCCGAAGTGGCGCCGGCGACGGCGGGACGGCCGCGCCGGCCGGGCGCGCGCGGGCGGCGGGTGCGAACGCGCGCGGGCGGGGCGGGAGCGGGCGCGTGCGGCGGCGGCGGGCGCGGGCCGCTGCTGCTCTGCTGCCCTTGCTCTTTTTAGGTAAAAACCCAAATGGGTTTTGGGTTTGGGTTTAACCCAAACCCGGCCTATTTGCATCAAACCCGACCCATTAAAGGTACTATTACATTTAAGCCCCTGTAAATTGTTAAATTACTTTTAGGCCCCTGTAAAATTACAATTAACTCCCTGAATATTTCAGTTTATTACATATCTAACCTTTTCTCTCGGTTTTGGGTATTCGGGCGATATCGGGAGCATCCGGACTCCGATTCGGGCGATTCTGGATCCGTTGCGATCGTGGGAACGAGAGCTACAGTCCTGTAGCCAGTTTGTGAGTGTTTTTCTTTTATAAATTATATTTTATCATGTTTAATGCACTTGATTGATAGATATAGATTCTGAATAAAAGACGGTAATTATTAAGTATGAATGTGTAATTATTGGAAACTAATTGTAAACGAAATAACTTATAATATTGGAAGAGATGTAATAATAACACCACCAAGAAAGACTGACATAGACAACCCGGACACAGTTGTCATACCTGCACAGCCACTGACACACAGACCGCTATGGCACCAACAGCATGCACACTATTATGTCATGTATAGGATCACAAGTAGAGAACTATAGTCACATGTATATTGATCCACGACACTCGGTGACACTACACTGTTACGAGACATGCATGCTAGACATCCTTATTTCATGCACTGGTATCATCACTATGCGGGTACTGTAGGTCAATGGACATGGTAGAATCTGAGACACTGATCACTGTGCATACAGGTACGAGTGATACACGTATATGTTACACGGAGTCTTGCTCCACATAAATAATCCACTGATACACGGATATCTCACCGCATGGCGTACTGCATTTCGCATTATTATTCTCATCGTTACATGGATGCTCGACACACGTCTCAGGTTCACATATCACTGTTACACATGCATGTATGGTTTCTGTACTCTTGTCATATGGATCACAGTACATCTTACATGTATTATTGTGCCATGTTACTGTATTCATGTTATATGATTGAGGCCCGTTATGGATATTGTTGGATACCCGTTCATGCTACATGTATTACTGTTCCATGTTACTGTATTCATGTTATATGATTGTATCCTGATATTGATATGGATATTCCCGATACTGGACTTGAGAGCTGTTGATATGCTATATGTGGACTTCCACATCTATTGATCCCGTTTCCCGTTATATTGTTCCCGTTATATTGATCCTGTTATCTTGTTCCTGATTCCCGTTATATTGTTCTATGCTATCAACAGAGCTCTGGTCCAGTTATCATGTTACCCGTATCACATATTGTAATGGTACTTGTTACATTGTATATTTGACATACCAGATCATAAAGTTAACTCGGGTATGGGGGAGACTTGACGGTTGACTAGATCTTATCGGGTGATGTACTGGATCCATATTGTTTTCCCACTGCAGGGGACGGTAGGAGGGCTGCCTACCAATTGCTCCATGAGCTCTTGTTACTTGATTCATGCTCCCCTCTTAGCGGAGGGCCCTGGTCCTGGCAGCCAGGGGCTTGTTTAAGGCCGTGATCCCGGTATGCACGGGATACATCCACCCGATAAGAACTCCTCGACCATGGGTTTCCAATTAACATAATAAAACAGTATACACAATAGTGGACGTCGGGAACA
This sequence comes from Agave tequilana, assembly GCA_038442645.1. NCBI lineage: Eukaryota > Viridiplantae > Streptophyta > Magnoliopsida > Asparagales > Asparagaceae > Agave > Agave tequilana. The sequence continues at coordinate 211,153 of JAVJIF010007738.1, forward strand.
CTTGTTATTTGGTTACTCTCTCGTTTGGATAATGGTACCCGTAGGCCATGTCCGGATGGGTTCGACTGGAGTGCGAGCTCCAGTATGAACTGCCAGTGGTATGGGACACTGGAAGAGAGTAATTAAAATAGCAGGTGGTACTGATTGCTACTATTGTATAAATGACATGACTTGGACATGACTTGCCTGATACATGTTTAGTTATACTTGTTACTGTTCCTGATCATTTATTCGGTACCGTGTTACTTGTATACTTGTTACTGTATCTGTTTCCTGTTACACTTTCTGTGAGGGCATACTACGCATGTTCCACAGTACATCTATTCTGTTTCCTGTATTCCTTGCAAACATCGTGACTGTATATGCACGACACCGTATGATGGTTATATTGTATATGCCCACATGCATGTTCATATTGCATATGCTCACTTGCATGTTCATATTGCATATGCCCACCTGCATGTTCATTTACATCACTACCATAGTCACTTCCATCACGTCACCACTAGACAACATTATTTATTATATAAACTGGAAACGATTATAGACATGACCCGATGGTAACCGGCTAGGTAGGGATGGTACCAAAAGATGACATGTTTATATATTTCTACTGCTTCCTATATGCTTATGATATAATATTACTTGTACCACATTATGTATTATACATTAGTATCGTGCTTGTATTATTATGTATATATTCCTGCCTTCTTCATTTTACCACTCACTAGGTCGCTTTCTGACGACCCTGGGTTTGCATGCCCAGATTGGAGATCCGAGTTACCATAGTTTCAGAGAGTGCCTTGGAGTCACATGGGAGATTCCGCATCAGGACTATTCATCGGTATTTTAGTGCTTTATTTCTGTTATCTTATTTATCCTTGTTTTCATATCTGTTATGATCGCTGACCTCTTTCTGCAGGTATTCTTGTACTGCTTTCATGCTGGACCTCATATCTCTATGGAGGTAATGTATTGTACTGAGGCTTAACGTACGCGTGAGCGTGTTTTCACCTCGCGTATGTACGTCGCCATAACGTCTCCGTATCCTTGGGATCGGGGCGTTACAGCTGGAGAAGACTTACTCAACATTTCATGCATCTAATATAACACTGCAACAATAATATAGGTTGCGTGGTTTTAAAAAATATTCCGAACTAATTTCATCTCTTCTTGTGGCAGAGAAGAATAATGAGCTTTTGATCAAAAATCATCAGTCTCGTCCTACTGTTTCAGCAGCATTTTCAGAAGCAAATACTGCATTTTCTAAAAATTATGGACGATGATATAATTATGGTCGTGGTCGTGGTCGTCGACGTCGCCGTGGACGCGGTCGAAGTGGTTTTTACAACCCTTCACAGAATAACGCGATCCACAAGAAGCATCATGTAGAAAGACATGATAAAGGAAAAGATGTTCGTAAAAGTTCTCTATGAAATCCTGAAGATTCCTGTTATAAATGTGACTCTAAAGGACACTGGTCTCGAGTGTGCCGAACGCCGGAGCACCTTTGAAAGCTTTACAAGGTATCCTTGAAAGGAAAAGAGAAAGAAGTGAATTTCACTGAACATGATGATCCTATGGATGATTCAACTCATCTTGATGCTTCAGATTTTACTGATGATTTTGTTGATCTTCCAACCCATCATGACACTGGTGACAATTAGACATATGATTGTATTATCATATTTTGTTATTTGTAATTTTCAAATTTATCTTTGAATGAAATATTTCACTTATAATAATATGTTTCAAATTTTATTCTCACCAAATTATTTATTTTGCATGAAGTTTGATATGGATTATTCTAATGATGAAGTCAAGACCAAAACTGGAGAGATTTGCATACCAGATAGTGGTACAACACATACTATTCTCAAACATAAAAGGTACTTCTCTGATTTAAAACCAACAAAGGCAATCATCAATACAATTCAGGTCCTGTAAACTTGATTGAAGGGACTGGTAAAACCAGCTTTATATTGCCAAATGGAACAAAGTTTTTCATAAAAGATGCTTTGTTTTCACCAAAATCCAAAGAAATTTGTTGAGTTTTGATGATATATATCTTCATGGATATGATACTCAGTCTGCAACTGAAGAAAATATGAAGTATATGTATCTTACTACTTATATATCAGGAAAGAAGTGCATATTAGAAAAACTACCAAAACTTTCCTCAAGATTACATTACACATATATAAATGTGATAGAGTCACATATGATAGTTAAAGAAGATACAAAGACATTAACTCTGTGGCATGATCGATTAGGTCATCCTGGTTCAATGATGATGCGAAGAATTATTGAGAATTCACATAGACATACATTAAAGGGTCAGAAGATCCTTCAAGTTAGTAAAATTTCATGTGAGGTTTGTTCTCTAGAAAAATTAATCATGAGACCATCACCACCTAAAATAAAAACAGAATCACCTACATTTCATGAACGTATCCAAGGTGATATCTGTGGGCCTAAACACCCACTGTGTGGACCATTTCGATATTTTATGGTATTGATAGATGCCTCTAGTAGATGATCATACGTTTGTCTATTGTCAACTCGTAATGTGGCATTTGCGAGATTTCTTACTCAGATAATTAGATTACGAGCACAATTTCCTGATTATATAATCAAGAAAATTAGATTTGACAATGCTGGTGAGTTTACGTCTCAGGCTTTTAATGATTATTGTATGTCAATTGGAATAGTTGTTGAACATCCTGTTGCCCATGTACATACACAAAATGGTTTGGCTGAGTCACTGATTAAGCGCCTCCAGCTTATTGCTAGACCATTAATAATGAGAACAAAACTTCCTATTTCTGTATGGGGTCATGCAGTTTTACATGCTGCAGCATTAATTCGCATCAGACCAAGTGCATATCATGAGTACTCCCCTCTACAATTAGCATGTGGTCAGGAACCAAATATTTCCCATCTTAGAATTTTTAGTTGTGCGGTATATGTACCGATTGCTTTACCACAACGTACAAAGATGGGTCCTCAAAGAAGACTGGAAATATATATCGGCTATGAATCTCCTTCTATTATAAGATATCTTGAGCCTAAAACCGGTGATGTTTTTACGGCTCGGTTTGCCGATTGCCACTTCAATGAGGCAATTTTCCCAGCATTAGGGGGAGAAAAGAAACAGCTGGAGAAAGAGATTACATGGAGTGAACCATCCTTATTGCATCTTGATCCTCACACAAAACAATATGAGTCAGAAATGCAAAAGATTATGCATTTATAAGAAATAACAAATCAATTACCAGATGCGTTCACCGATACGAAAAGAGTGACTAAATCATATATACCAGCTGTAAATGCTCCTGCTCGGATTGAAATCCCAAAAGGCAATCTGAGAATGAAGTCACTAATGAGTCTAAGACACGCCTGAAGCGTGGTAGACCAATCGGTTCCAAAGATAAAAAACCTCGAAAAAGAAAAGGAGCAGATAAGCATGATGACCCCAATGTGCAAGAATATGTTTCAGAAGAAACACAAAATAAGACAAATCAAGAGATAGAAAATCCTGAAGATATAGAAAATCATGAGATCTCTATTGATTATGTCAATACAGGAGGATTATGGAATCGCAATGAGATGGAAAATATGGATGAAATATTTTTTTATTCCGTAGCATGTGATATTTTCGTAGCATGTGATATTCTAATGATGAAGTCAAGACCAAAACTGGAGAGATTTGCATACCAGATAGTGGTACAACACATACTATTCTCAAACATAAAAGGTACTTCTCTGATTTAAAACCAACAAAGGCAATCATCAATACAATATCAGGTCCTATAAACTTGATTGAAGGGACTGGTAAAACCAGCTTTATATTGCCAAATGGAACAAAGTTTTTCATAAAAGATGCTTTGTTTTCACCAAAATCCAAAAGAAATTTGTTGAGTTTTGATGATATATCTTCATGGATATGATACTCAGTCTGCAACTGAAGAAAATATGAAGTATATGTATCTTACTACTTATATATCAGGAAAGAAGTGCATATTAGAAAAACTACCAAAGCTTTCCTCAGGATTACATTACACATATATAAATGTGATAGAGTCACATATGATAGTTAAAGAAGATACAAAGACATTAACTCTGTGGCATGATCGATTAGGTCATCCTGGTTCAATGATGATGCAAATAATTATTGAGAATTCACATAGACATACATTAAAGGGCCAGAAGATCCTTCGAGTTAGTAAAATTCCATGTGAGGCTTGTTCTCTAGGAAAATTAATCATGAGACCATCACCACCTAAAATAAAAATAGAATCACCTACATTTCTTGAACGTATCCAAGGTGATATCTGTGGGCCTAAACACCCACTGTGTGGACCATTTCGATATTTTATGGTATTGATAGATGCCTCTAGTAGATGATCACACGTTTGTCTATTGTCAACTCGCAATGTGGTATTTGCGAGATTTCTTGCTCAGATAATTAGATTACGAGCACAATTTCCTGATTATATAATCAAGAAAATTAGACTTGACAATGCTGGTGAGTTTACGTCTCAGGCTTTTAATGATTATTGTATGTCAATTGGAATAGTTGTCGAACATCCTGTTGCCCATGTACATACACAAAATGGTTTGGCTGAGTCACTGATTAAGCGCCTCCAGCATATTGCTAGACCATTAATAATGAGAACAAAACTTCCTATTTCTGTATGAGATGATGCAGTTTTACATGCTGCAGCATTAATTCGCATCAGACCAAGTGCATATCATGAGTACTCCCCTCTACAATTAGCATGTGGTCAGGAACCAAATATTTCCCATCTTAGAATTTTTAGTTGTGCGGTATATGTACCGATTGCTTTACCACAACGTATAAAGATGGGTCCTCAAAGAAGACTGGGAATATATATCGGCTATGAATCTTCTTCTATTATAAGATATCTTGAGCCTAAAACCGGTGATGTTTTTACGGCTCGGTTTGCCGATTGCCACTTCAATGAGGCAATTTTCTCAGCATTAGGGGGGAGAAAGAAACAGCTGGAGAAAGAGATTACATGGAGTGAACCATCCTTATTGCATCTTGATCCTCACACAAAACAATATGAGTCAGAAGTGTAAAAGATTATGCATTTATAAGAAATAGCAAATCAATTACCAGATGCGTTCACCGATACGAAAAGAGTGACTAAATTATATATACTAGCTGTAAATGCTCCTGCTCGAATTGAAATCCCAAAAGGACAATCTGAGAATGAAGTCACTATGAGTCTAAGACACGCTTGAAGCGTGGTAGACCAATCGGTTCCAAAGATAAAAAACCTCGAAAAAGAAAAGGAGCAGATAAGCATGATGACCCCAATGTGCAAGAATATGTTCCAGAAGAAACACAAAATAAGACAAATCAATAGATAGAAAGTCCTGAAGATATAGAAAATCATGAGATCTCTATTGATTATGTCAATACAGGAGGATTATGGAATCGCAATGAGATGGAAAATATGGATGAAATATTTTTCTATTCCGTAGCATGTGATATTGTTAACGGAAGTGAGGATCCTGAACCAAGATCCGTCACTGAATGTCAAAATAGACATGACTGGACAAAATGGAAAGACGTTATACAAGCTGAATTGAATTCGCTTAATAAGCGTAAAGTATTTAGATCTATTATTCTCACGCCTGAAGCCGTGAGGCCAGTAGGATACAAATGGGTCTTTGTGCGAAAACGCAACGAGAAAAACGAGATTGTGAGGTATAAAGCTCGACTTGTTGCTCAAGGTTTTTCGCAAAGACCTGGAATTGATTATGAAGAAACATATTCTCCAGTAATGGATGCAATTACGTTTAGATATTTAATCAGCCTAGCAGTTTTTAAAAAATTTAGAAATGCGTCTTATGGATGTTATTACAGCTTATTTATATGGGTCGCTTGATAGCGATATTTATATGAAAATCTCTGAAAGATTTAAAATGCCTGAAGCATTAAGTTCAAAACCCAAAGAATTATATTCGATCAAATTACAAAGATCGTTATATGGGTTAAAACAATCAGGACGTATGTGCTATAATCGCCTAAGCGAGTATTTGTTAAAAGAAGGATATGTGAATAATCCTATATGCCCATGTGTTTTTATAAAGAAAACAACATCCGGATTCATTATCATTGCTGTATATGTTGATGATTTAAATTTCATTGGGACTCATAAAGAAGTCCTAGAAGTAATGATGTATTTAAAGAATGAATTTGAAATGAAAGACCTCGGGAAAACTAAATATTGTATTGGTTTACAGATTGAGCACTTGCAAAGTGGAATACTTTTGCATCAATCAAATTATACTGAAACGGTATTGAAACGCTTTAACATGGATAAAATAAATCCTTTAAGCACTCCAATGGTTGTTAGATCATTGAATGTGAAAAAGTATCCATTTCGCCCTCACGAAGATAATGAACAGGTTCTTGGTCCTGAAGTACCATACTTAAGTGCAATTGGAGCTCTTATGTATCTGGCTAATTATACCCGACCAGATATAGCATTTGCTACTAACTTATTAGCAAGATTCAGCTCATCTCCTACACGGAGACATTGGAATGGTATTAAACATGTATTTCGTTATCTTTGAGAAATAACTAATTTTGGTTTGTTTTATTCCAGAGGATCAAAACAAGAAATAGCTGGTTATGCGGATGCAGGTTACTTGTCAGATCCACATAAAGTCAGGTCTCAAACAGGATATGTGTTCACATGTGAAGGTGCAGCGATCTCTTAGTGTTCACAAAAGCAGACACTTATTACCACTTCTTCTAATCATGCTGAAGTCATAGCACTCCATGAAGTAAGTCGAGAATGTGTATGGCTAAGGTCTGTAACTCAACACATCCAAGAAACTTGTGGATTACCAGTCAACAGAGATCCAACAGTACTGTTTGAAGACAATGCTGCATGCGTCGCTCAAATGAATGAAGGATTCATCAAAAGCGACCGTACCAAGCATATACCCCCGAAGTTCTTCTCATTCAGCCAAGAGCTTGAAAAAGATAAGAAAATTAATATTCAGTATATCCGATCAAGTGATAATGTGGCAGATTTCTTTACAAAGGCACTTCCCACTATAACTCTCAGAAAGTTTATTCATAATATTGGGATACGTCATATGCGAGACTTATGAAGAAGAACTACTCATGTCAACTTGAGGGGGAGCTTACGTGACTGCACTCTTTTTCCCTTACTATGGTTTTGTCCCACAGGATTTTCCTGGTAAGATTTTTAATGAGGTAGTATAGAACACGTATACAGAGATGATGCACTCTTTTTCCCTTCGCCATGGTTTTTTTCCCACTGGGTTTTCCTAACAAGGTTTTTAATGAGACATCATGTACGGTTGACAGCCAAGGGGGAGTGTTTATGAAATGTGGCTGCCTACCATTACTATGCACCATTAATGATTTTACTATGCGCTGATGCAAGCGATGACACAAGCGTGTATAGTGACTGCATAGTACCCCAAAGTTTTCCTATAAATAGGCCCTTCCTGATTCATTTCAATTTACACACTTCAGAAATCAATAAGAATTCATACTTCTACTCTGGTGTTATATTTCTCGGAGTTTCACAATAAATATAAGTTTAATTTGATTATTCAGACCATGTTAAAAGGGATGAATCTGGAACTGAATTCTAAAGAAAAAGACATGCATGTGACATGGATCCAGTGCAAGTAGAAAACTGAACTAGCTATTTATTTATTTATTTATTATAAATAAGTTTTAGTTGAAACTTGAATCTGAATTTTTTCACGGCTCATTCTTACGTTTCTATCACTGAGTCAGATCTCAATAGCAAAAGTTAGCTGATTTTATTCCTTTGATCCAAATAGGCTATCACACAAACAGGTGTGGCACAAGAGATGGATTTGGTTCCAATTTATTGTTTGTCCGCACTTGTAGTTTTTATGTTAACTTAAAAAAAAAAAGAAAGAAAAAGTAAACTTTATTGTGACTATAGATGTTTACATTTTTTTTCCTTCTCTTTTCCTTTTGGATTTTTTAAATGCAGGGCTCAGCTGATAAATCACAACGAATTAATATGTACTTAGGTAGTCTTGAGCGCGCTCGTAATTTTTATGTTTAACTTCAAAACTTTTACATGCAACGTGCAATGGATGTAAAACAAAGGATTTTTTTTTTTTTTGCATGAACATGCAAATCACGAATAAAGTGGCACAAGGGATTTCAATGAAAACAGTTTTCCTTTTTAGGTGTTTTGGAAGGGGTTTCATTTGTATAGGAATTTTGATTAATTTGCAATTATTTCATGTGAATATTGCCGCCTAAATCATTATTAGGGTTTTATAGAAACACAAATGATCAAACAAACTCACGTGATTTAATAAGCTGCCGACAAATTTATTTATGTAATTATCTGGTTACTCACCTTGTTCCATGGTTATCAAGAACAATATTCTAGCATTGTGGATGCTAACCCTTTACCCGATCCTCCGCAAGGCTCGCCAGATGACATTCAATCTTCCACCTGTATTAGATCTTACTCTCCTGCTGTGAGCCTGTTTGTTTGAATGAAACTTCTCAGGAAAATTTACTCTGGTTACAACTTTGTGTCAGATTTCAACTTTTTTGTTTGGTTGTAAAGAAAAAAAATGAAAACAGTTGTGGTGCCTAACAACATCTGATGTGATCTCTCACCCAGTTTCATCGCACAAGAGACAGAAAATCACCTAGAAATCTGACAACTTGTTAGGCTCGTGTAGGATTGCTGAACGACAAGACGAGTGTTTAGCAATCTGAAAATTTCTTTGAGGGCCAAACACGCCCTATGTTTGCATTGTAGATGCTAGAAAATTCTTTTGTAGGAATCCAAATACATGTTCATTTTAATGATAAAGGCATAAAGCCTAGCATTTGTCATCTCATTTTCAACTGTTAAACCCGTGGTATCTTTTTTTTTTTTACCCTACTAAATATTGAAGTTTTATTGATTGCTATCTGTGTTCTTAAATTTGCGGAGTGTTCAATTTAGACAATCATCTTAAGTAGTGTAGATATGTTAAATATGAATTCTTCATATAGATTTTCACTGGAATAATTATTCATATAGTTTTTGATAGGCCATGCTATATGGCAATATGCTATAACATTTTAATGTTTTATCATATTAATAATTTTTTTTGAGAAAATTATATTTATGAAAACTGGTCGTTGGGTGGTTTTCTCTCATCTTTCATGAATTTTGTAAATCTATCTGTCCGTCTTCAGCCGACTCCCTCGACGTCCCTCCTCCGTCTTTGCTGCTCTGTCAGTCGATTCTGCCGCCCCGTAACCAAATTCAATCATAACTAATCGTTCAAAATCTTCACAATTTCTCATTTATTCAATTCTTACTTACAAATACAAATCCAAATGTGACTAATAATCAAAAATACTCCACAAGTTTCGCCCCAATTCAAATGTAACATGATAATCCAAATCTAAATGCAACTTATTACCAAAAATTTTCAACAATTCTTGATCATGTTCCAGTGAATTTCTGCTGAATTTTCTGGAAATCAGACTGATATCTCTTAAGCACAAAACATTGTTAAAAGACTGCAAAAAAAAAAATGCCACGTAGACGGAGCGGTTGCCCTATGAAGGTGATTTTTTTCTCCTCAAAGAGTTGCCCTTTTTATCTCTCTCCTTGTTCACCGTCGCGAGGGCAGTAAAATACTGAAGTCTCATGTTTCGAACCGCCTCCGTTTGATTAATTCGTTATTATTTTTCTCCGAGGGTTTTCCCAAAAGACGACGAAGATTGGGGAAAAAAGAGAAGAATCAAGTCAATCTCTCCCCTCACTTAAATTTTGGGGGTTAATGGAAAGTACCGGCACCCATGGTCACCTGAATGGGGAGACGAGCGCCGAATCGAAGAAGTCCCTCGATCAGCCATCGCCGGAGCAGGTCAGCGGCGGTACCGTCTCTTCGATCGGCGGCGGACGATTCACCAAATTATAGGCGGTGGAGAAAGTAATTTCCTTTCTTTCTTTCTTTATTAGATTTTTGAAGTAGGAACCAAGAAAATTTATGTTAATGTTTGTTGATGCTTGCTGTCTAATTTTGGGGTCTTTATGCTTTGTCCTAGGATGCCATAATCGAGAAATTATCGCTCATTTTATTTAATTTGTGTTCAGTTAGACCTTAAAAAAGGAATATAGAAATCAGAAGCCTGGGTTATTGTTTGGATAACTGACCCACTTGTTATTGAATCCCACTTTTAGAATCTCTTCTTTAGCAGTGTTCTAAAAATCAGTTTCATTATTCGTGCGGTCCAACACTGAATAATAATTAATCGTATTAATTAGAGATTAATTGGTAATTAATTGTTTTTGAAAATTTAATATATTTAATCATATATATACACAACTACATATGAATATATACAGTTAATTATTTAAAATACTTAAATATTATACAAGACAATATCTATATGTGAAGTTATAAACCATGATGAACAAGACAATGTGAATAAATAGTATAAAAGAAAGAAGTAAAAGAACTTATCTCTTTACATTAGTAATCCAAGATTTCAAATTTTACAACATAAATATAAATCAAAGAGCTTATTTGCAAAATAAGATAAAAAAATAGTCAATTTATCAATCAAAATAATGAGTTTTAAAGAATGATGTAGAAAGATTGCTCAATAAGTTAATTTGAAAAATAATCAAAAATAATAAAACATAAGTATCACTTTATGAAAAATATACAATAATAAAATATATCATAATTCATCTACTATTTAATAAATAACAATTCATCAAATCATCAACATCACAATATAAACTACTTAGCGATAACACACATAAAGTGATAAGTTTTTCAAATAAAAAACATATGAAATACCTAAATGATTAATCGGGAGTTAATCGGATTAATCGGGGATTAATCGGATTAATCACGCATTAATCGGAGATTAATTGTTTTGGACCCGATTAATCGCTCGAGCACATAATCAGAGCAATTAATGTAATATTAAGCGGGCTGCCACTGAATAGGATTAATCGGCCGATTAATCCGATTTTTAGAACAATGTTCGTTAGTATGGGATAATTTTGTATATGGAGCGATGAAGAGCATTTTAGAAGTCTGGACATGTATATTTTTTTAATCAAAATTAGAAGGAATTGGGAATGTGTTCGATTTTGCACAGTGTGCATGGACACTGTAATTCTCGTACACTATTCAAACACTTGTATACATTTTAAAGCATGTTAACCATGTCTTCAAACATTGTTCATGCTTGCTGTGTAATTTTGGGTTCTTTATGCTTTGTTCAAGGGTGCCATAATGAATAACTTATCATTCATTTTATTTATTTTGGGTTCAGGTAGATCTTAAGTAAGGAATACATAAACCTGGGTTATTGATTTGATACTGATCTAGTTGCTACCGAATCCCACTTTTAGATTATTTTCTTAGTATGGGATAATTCTGAGTATGAAGGAATTCAGAAAACGGTTTTAGAAGCCTTCATGGGTATTTTGAAATCAAATTAGAAGCATTTGGGAATGTGTTCGATTTTGCACATTGTGCACAAACAATGCAATGCAATTCTTTACACTCTTCAAATACGTGTATACACTTTTCAAGCGTGAGGCAATTTTTCAACAAAACCCTATTTTTTAAATAATTTTAAAAATAGACCTCTATCAAATTTTTTTCCAAGAATAGACCTCTGACATGCTCGTCAGCGATGGCCGCCAGCATGGCACTGGCGGAGGGTAGTTTTTGCTGACAACCCGGCGAACCAATATTTTTTTACCGTCTGCTCGGTTAACCGCGGTTGCCAACTCCAGTCGACCATATATATATATATATATATATATAAGTTTTTGGGCTTGATTGGGGTTGCCAACCCCGGCCAAGCCAAACCTAATTTTTTTTGAACAACAGATCACATGCATTGTTCACATGCATCATCAAAACATTGTTCAAAACCAATCGCTGTTCACATGCACTTGTGTTATCATGCATCAACAAATCATTGTTTAAAACCAACTCACTCATAAGAAGCAGCATTCATCCTTGAACCAAAAAAAAAAAAAAAACCAACTTTGGCTTGATCGGGTTGGCAACCCCGACCAAGCCCAAAACTCAAAAAAAAAAAAATGGTCGACCGGGGTCGGCAACCCAGGTTGATTGAACAGAGGGCAAAAACATATTTGTTCGTCTGGGGTTGTCAACCCCGGGGTGAACCAAAAACTATCCCCATCAGCGCCAACGCCACGCTGGCCACCGACGTGGTGCTAACGTGGGATATTCTTGAAAAAATGGAATTATTTTTTAAAAAGGTTTTTTTTTGAAATATTGCCCTTTTCAATCGTGTTCTCAATTTTTATAAAATATTTTTAAGTTTGGACACATCTAAACACATTTTGGTTCTTCTCAAACAACTTATTTCATATTCCCTAATGGTTAGTGTGGTGGATAAAAGCTGGCTTATTGTAGATCAAACTCACTACAAGCAATTTGAAGAGCTCTCCGGATGGTACCTGTCTGAGTAACATGGGAAAAGACACCTTCAGGTTAGGAGTACCGGCGTGGTGCTCGCCTAAGACTCTCGGGCGTGAGAATTAATAGGTGGAATGGAAGGAAGGACTGGTAGAGAGTAACTACTAGTGTAGTGGATGGAAGGACCGCGCACAGGACAACTGTGGGTGCGTTGGTGTGCTGGCAGAGGAGAACTGCTGGTGTAGTGTGTGATGTGTATACTCAGAGGATTAGGGAAGTGATCTTCTCCTACTAGAAGAAGGATCATATATACCTGACAATGATGCTGACGTGGGGTGGAATTGACGGGCTCATGTAACTACATGATCTTCACGTGCTGAATTTGTTGTAACGGCTGTGATCATTGGTGCTGGTCTGTTAAGATTGCATGTAGGAGAATCTGTCACTGTCCATAACTGTTCGCGCTGATAGAGACATTACACGTTGTGAACATGGGTGAAGAAGACATAAGTATCGACGAATATCATGGTCTATTTGTTGTTAGAGCTTCAGGTTTGGAGTTGGGACCTTCAGGATGAAAACACCTAGAGGGGGGGTGAATAGGTGTAAGTGCTAATCTAGGAACTAAATGCGCTAAATGCGGAAGCTAATGCAAATCTTGCACAAACTTAATACAACACAACAAGTGTAGCCGAATTCCCCGTGAAGGGCTCTGGACTAACTCCTCTTGATTCCCCTTGAATGGGTTGAGGTGCTATGTGAAACTCTTGTTGGTTAAGTATAAGTTAGGCACACACACAAGCAAGCCAAGCAAATAAGGATGAATAGCAATATGAATATATGCAAGGCACAATGCAGCAAATAGATATGATATGACAATATGAGTTATGCTCAACACAAGCAAATATGATATGAATGAAGTATGATGCTTTGCACAAATAAATGAGAGAGAGAGTTAGAGAGACAAGTGGATCAAACGCTAACAATAAGATATGTTTTCGAGGTTCGAGCACCTTGCTCTACATCCCCGCCTACACCACCGTGTAGGATTTCCAATCCACTATAACGTCCACCGAGGACTCCCACCGAGGGAACCTTCACCGAGAAGGATTTGTTACAACACAAGGAGTACCAACTCCTCTCTCAATACAAACCCACCTCACAATCGAGGGGTAGGCCCTTAGCCAAACAACCACAATACCTCTACCAAAGAGGGTTTACAAACAAACACTCCACTCTCCTAGAGGGAGCAAACCAACAACCCAATTACACAACCTCACCTCTACCAAGAGGGAGCAAACCAAGAAATCAAGGGTTTACAATAGGTGGTCTCTTTCAACCACAAACCTCTTTCCTTTTTCTTTTTCTACAAAACAAGATCCTAAATAGATTAGGATAGAAGATATAGCTCAAGTGTGAAAATCAAGTGTTTTTGGAACAAGCAAACAAAGAAAATATTTGGAAAACTCTTGTAAAAGATAGAGAAAGAAAACCAATACAAATATCCCAAATTCCTATTTTCTTTGATTTTCCAAAAACCCAAAACAAAAAGGATGAAATCTTTTTAGCACAAAAAACTCTTTTCAAAACTTGTTTAAAACACTGAAGAAGTCAGGAATTTTAGCTCTAAAAATCTTGGTGAAAACCTCAAACAAATGGAGTATTTATAGCCCCATCAGAAAACTAACCATTAGGCTGATGTGGCAGCCTGACAGGCTGACGGACCGCCAACGGTCAAAATGTGACCGTTGGCAACCACGGTCGACCGGCCCCGTCGGCCCAAACAACAGAGAGCACTGCTCTCAGACCGTCGACCCGAACGGTCGACATTCCTAGTGTCTCCAAACGTGCACAGATTTGTGCACGTCGGTCGACCGACTTCAGCCAAGTCGACTAGGTCAGTTGACTTAGTCGACTGATTGAAGCCTGGAACAGAAATCTAGGTCAGAAAAACTGGGAAAAATATTTTATAAAAATCTTTTATCTTTTCTGAAAATCCCATAAAACTTGTTTTAACATTTTATATTGAAACACAAACAAGTGATAAAAATTTCAAACATATATCAATCATATCAATTCATTTTTGAGTCTTGCAAATTTTATCAAAACAAACTTGTATTTTTATCAAACTTGATTTTCAACATATGAATAGGAAAGTCAAAATAAGTTTGTTTAAGATATGAAGCATGTATTATATTGAACACATCTAATATACATAAAAACCATGTAAACTTGTTTTGATCAATCATTCACGAAAACCATTCCAAAACATGAAACGTGTGTGTTGTGCACTTGAGCATATCAACTATCCTAACCTTTACAAATGGATCTAAAACACACTATCTAAGCTATGGATACCTAAGTCTTTTTGATGATCTTCATCTTCAAGTTGACTTGCTCCAAAACTCCATCCATGGGCTAGGCAATGTGTGATCTTGAAGCTTTGCCCTGGAATCACTGTGAAAAGCTTCTAAACACCTTGTTGAAGCTAATCACCACTAATATCTTGGTTAATGATCTGAAACTTAAACAACACAAGATTATTAGTAAACATAACTACATGATTTAATCATCATCAAAACTAGGGTGGAAGGCCTTTGGGCCAACAATCTCCCCCTTTTTGATGATGACAAAAACTCATGGGTTATATATGCATGATTAAAGTTAAGCTTCAAGAAGCTCCCCCTTAACTCATGCTAACAAAAATAATATATGACAATGAAGCTCATAAATATGTATGCAATGTATGGAGATAAAACATATCAAATTCTTCAAATTCTTTTTCTCCTATTTGCAACACAAAACATATATGCATATCTATTGTTTATTTGTTAAGCATGAGAAAACTAACACAAGTATGCATATAACATGTATGCATCAACATGCATAAAACATATTCTAGAAGCTCTAGATACCAATTAAATTAATAAAACATTACAAAACACTAGATGCTCTAGATACCAATAAAACTTATTTAATGCAAAAAATAAGTATGCATATATAACCTCAAATTATTCTCCCCCTTTTTGTCACTCATCACAAAGGGGTAAACAATCAAAACAATAAATGAGGGGTAAAAATCTTTCTCCCCCTTTTTGTCAATCAAAACATGAAACAATGTTTTCCCCCCTTTTTTGTCTAAAACAAAAACAAGTCAATAAGGGTGACTATAAACAACATGATATCAATAGAAAAATATGTCAATGAAGCATCTTGATATCAATTGAAATTAAACAAAGATCAATAAATGTTATATGCTATATACATTCATGAAGAGGAAGACGCTAAGTTAGCTTCCCTACACATATGCATCACATGAAAGAGGGACGTAAGCCTAATTCACATAACACACATTATGTAATGCATAAGAGGAGATGTGAAGCTCCCCCTACACGTGTACCCATAAAGAAGAGATGTTAAGCTCTTTATACATATACACTCAACATGAATTTATATGTAGAAGAGATATTAAGCTCTCCTTGCATATAGGAAATATAAATCAAACTTTTGTATTTTACTTAAACAAAAATTTTTTAGATACCAATTTAAAACACAGACATCTTATATCAAAATAGAGTATTTTCTTTTAATCAAATAAACAATTGAAATGACTATTTTTTTTTATCATAAAGTAAGGGAGTGGAAATACAAGTACCAATTGAAATATGAAAAAACGAATTTTCTCCCCCTTTATGAAATACTAAACAAAAATTATGCGTAGGCTTGTAATAAGATACCAATTGAAAACTAAATCAATTGAAATAAAGTTGAAGCTCAAGCTCTGCATAAACAAGATTTGTGTGAAAAATTTATATCTTAAGCACAATAAAACAGTATATGTTATGAAATAGAATGAGTCCAATCACTAATAGATGATACCAATTGAAAATATACATACACAATAACATATGAGTATACACAAAGAAATCAAAATGATACCAATTGACATAACAATAAAAGCA